>JALPQI010003449.1:0-86384 GCA_025490895.1 Thaumatotibia leucotreta
TCGCCTTGGTGGCATTGCCATTGCTTACTGAGGCCGTGAGTGCGACTATGGAGACCAAGTCTAAAGTATGACCCTTGACAAAGACAAGTAATTCGGCAAGTTACTCTTGTGTACATGAGAAGTAAAGTTAATTAAAGTGCAAGAATCGTTTCTGACCATAAGGAGTGGAATCCTGCAGTAGTCCAGGTTCTGATGTAAGTTCAGTTCAAATACTATTTACGTAAGTCGCAGTAAGTCATATTAAATTTGTCAAACTTACGAGAGGAATACTGGCCTAAGTATTAGGAACATTATCAATTATATTTGTTTATACTTGTTGTTGTTAACAAGTACCAACAGATAATTAACCAAAACAAAATTTTATACCTAAATGTATTAAATTGTATAGTTCTTAACGTCGAAAATAATAGGTTTTATTTCATTCATAATTTAATTTACAGACTTCGAAAATCGACTTTTTTTCTCGATTTGCTTCTATTTAATGTACCTGTTTGGTTCCTCAGAGGTAACATTAGTCCATCATGTATTGGTCTGCCCGAAGCAATTCCTCGTCAAGCAATAGGCTTAACAGAGTCGTAATTAATACGCTCACTCCCGCTGGCCTATGGGAATGTCTGTCACTGGCCATCGTTTTCCACTTCGTAAGGTAATACCGAATAGTGTTCTGTCAACAGCTAGTTATTTGTGAGGCTTAGCTAGCGTGGCGGGTCATGATCATGAAACTTCTAGGTCATTGTCAAGCGTTTCTAATGTCTTACCAAGTTATGTACGATTTATTTTCAAATCATGCAGACTGTCTACAAATGTATATTGTTAGATTTGGTTGCTTTAGGATACTAGCCTTCGAAGCCTTCTTCATTCTTATGTTTTGTGCTATATCCTGAGAGTGCAGGCGTAGAATAGTTTGAGAATTAGCTCTCTAGAACCATGTAATAGTAACGTATTGAAAACTTAGCAACCGATTTGATTCCATAATTAATGTAATGTTTGCCTCACTTCCAAAGTGCACCGTGTTAGTTGGCTAAACCGAGTTCGTGTAAATACTGGTGGAACTTAGACCTCGTTTCCACGGTAATTCTGGTGTCAGTTCGATCTTGTTGCATAGCTGATGCATGGGTAATTGAACTCTGTGTCTTTACACTGATGTGAGACTGATAGAAAATGACTGACTGTCTAAATGCTGTCTTATAGTATAATACCAATCAGGAACTGACGAGCTCAAGGTGGACTATGCTGAACTTTTGAGACGAGACTGTTGGAAAGGGGTAAAATATCGCATCTGCTATATTTTAATGGCGGCCTCGATGGTAAAATCATAACAGGTACAAAGTAGACATAAGTACATTATATATTAAGAAAACAATTTAAGATAACGAGTGAATCGTAAAGCTCGTAGTAAAGGGTCTGATGCGCCGACGCATGCTATTGTGGCGCAGCGCAATTTACCGCCGCCTCAATCGCTGAAATATTTCGTGCAACGGGCATGTCCAATTGCTAACGAGCCTGCGACGCACAAATGAATAAGTACCTCACGCATAGAGTGGGCTAGCGCACAGAAGGTTCAGTCTAATAGAAATCATGTCTATTAAAATTGTATTGTAGTAGATTTGGATGCTCTTGAAAATGTTTGGTAAACTTGACCTAAAAAGAAGTTCGACTGACTCGGAAGTTGGTTTCAGAATAGGATGAAAATTCATTCATCACTTTCACCACCTGCTTCGATATAGGATCCTACTGGAAGGTGGTGGTGGAAATTGGTAACAGCAACATCAACTCTGCAAGATAAATCAGCTTTATTTCGATTCATCGATACCAGTTTACTTGATGTCATTTTATTTTTGATATTTTAGTGTTTTGTATTACGATGCAACGAATTTTATTATTTGCGTATCCTGAATGAATGCGTGCGTAACAAGAGTGATTAACTTACAAATGCTTAAGTAACATAGATTAGGTAGCATATTATGTATGTTATGAGTCTTATGACGATAGAAACTTACAGTTTAGTCAATAAATTCAATTAATCTCTTACACTGGTACGTGATACCCCTATGAATTCGGTCTCAGAGTACCTATATATGGTTATTATTTATCATTAGTACGTACTAGGAACTATTGATGGTTATTGACAGGGCTTACAATAAAATTATGCACTAAGTATGTGCGTGGAGCCTGAAATCTTCCCTCACCTGCCGACATAGTGATTCCTCCTTGCATACATAATAAATATCAACCGTGTAATGATTTAATTTCAAATTAATTACAGTGACTAAGTGCTAAAAAGAAAAGCACACAGGAAGCTACATAAAAGGCAGATTATCAACGATTTTAGCAAAAAATACATGTTCTGGCGTAATTATGAATTTAAATAAGACATGCCCAATCGCACGCCTACGTAAGTTACTCTGCTGGATTAAAGGACGTGAATTAGCCGCAGTTATCCCATCTAATAGATCTGTGCATGTGTGCGGGCTTTGTGCCATCAGATCCTGCACTCCCATCGCTAGCAGACCAATACCGAGGATTTGTCTCAAGTCTGTGATCCTGAGATCCCTAAAGGTGGATTTAGACCAAACGAGCGAATGCTCATTCTATCCCCCACTCTACGAAATTCGTTCGTTATCTACACAAAATGTGATTCGTCGAGATTTGTTGATTTCGCAGAGTGGGGGATAGAATGAGCATTCGCTCGTTTGGTTTAAATCCACCTTGAAGTCTACGTAGGATTTTCTCCGGGATTGCCATACTTTCTCCACTGACTGCTTGTCGTCATAATCCTATGATTTTTGGTGTTAGCAATAGTTCTATTACGAAAATATTGCAGAGACAAACTAGGCCTTATTATTAGAATATTTGAAGGATGACGACTAACCATTTTTTTTAATTTTTCAGGTTTATCATAATGTATTGAACACCTATTTTTTACATAATCAATAAATCATACACGGCACGCTATACATATACCTACTGAGCTAATGAGTTCCCACTTCTGAACTGTTGTGTGTCTTTTTCGACTTTTAGCTACCTAATAGACAAAACATAAAATAAGTGACTTTTATTTTTCGATAATCTAAATAACGGACTGAGGCACTGTCACTGTGAGCTACTAAGCAGCTCACCCAGCTAGCAGCTATCACCACCGGGCGAGTATCACCGTGTCTCTTATTTACACGGGAGTGTGTATCTTTGTATGTGTTTATAGCCGATAATTGATCAGATTAGTAGCTCGCGGTGAGACCAGTGCCTAAATATAATGTTTTTTTTTTACTCAGTCTTCATCCCCATTGTCGGTCTAGCACCTTTAAATAACAAATGAGAGACCATTGAATTAAAAGTTTTCTTTAAAGGCAGGTCACCAACAGTGGTTCAATGGAGACAAACGTTCGCATGCGCTCCGTGAGCGACGGAAACAGCATGGGTCGCGGACACCCCTTCATCTTCCATTTTTACGACACAAAAAATAAAATGAAACGTGTGAAGAATTTCGTGTCAATATACGAGGAACAAAAGGACCGATGTTATGACAGATACTTCACAGTCGTAAAGGAATAGATGAAATCTGTTACCATCGGGAAATAAGTAATGGCAAACTTCAATTTTAATTACTAGTAGAGGTCCAAATGGAAAAAATTGTGCGCTGTGAGTTACAGTTTTGTAATTTTTACCAGAGCTAGAGGGTGTAAAAATAAATATTTTTAGATATGGAGGGAAAACCAATTCCCCCCCTGAACGAGGGGGGAGGGGGGTGAATGTGAAAACGGAAGGGTTATGTTTAAAAATTTTTCGTCTAATATTTAGGCCTACTATTCATTGTTTGGTATCATTTTCATATAAAATAGACATGGGGAATTCATTTTTGATAATAAACATGAGGATTTCCATATATAAAAAAATAATTATTGGTATAAAGGTAAAATAATCACCGTTTTTATTTTGATTGTTGCGTTATATAAGTATTACCAAATAAATATATGGAAATAAAAAAAATACTACAAGGTAGCATATTTATTGTAGTTTCTAAAAATATATACTTTTTGGAACTTTCCATGCAAAAATAAGTTGTAAAAAAATTACACCTGTCGCGTACCTCGAATAAAAAAGGGACGTTGCTTTGACTTATTGTTTACAGTACGTTTCTACTGCGGTAATTTAGCGATTTTGCGTAAACAAAATACTCCATAATGTCTGTTAGGGCAAATTGCATCAACCTGGGTTAACCAAGCAACCCGGGTTAAACATTTATTTCACACGGAATTTGATAATTGATAAATTTCTTATGAAGTAAGTGACTGACCCGGCACTAAATATACAGAGGATATCCGAGACATCAGCCTATGTGATATTAGAATGGCTCTTGAACAGCTCAAAAATAACAGGGCGTCTGGGGAAGACGGAATTATAGCTGAGCATCTGAATCCCGGTGGTAAACCAATCCTTATGGCCCTTCAGAAGTTGTTCAACTCCTGAAGGAAGAACGCATTAGGCATGGAACGGAAGAGTGGTGGTACTGTTCTTGAAAAAAGGTGACAGTGAAGGTCTCAGGAGTACGCTGGATGCGAGTGGCGCAGGACCGGTCATTGTAGCAATCTTTGGGGGAGGCCTAATGTTCAGCAGTGGACGTCTTTCGGCTGATATGGTAATAATGATGATTTATGAAGTAAACGTTTAACAATTGATTGTCAAATTCCATATGATATAAACTTTTAACGTGGGTGAACTGGGTTAGTTGTTTAGTCCCGGTTAGTGAAAATTACCTTTATCGTCTTTGGTAAGGAGATCATTACCTAATGACACTTGTAAAAATGATTACCCATTCCGAATCATATGATCAGATACTATATATCATACATGTGATCAGATAGACCAGATATACATATAATATACACGCGGTATAGAATAATCGATAAATTCTAAAAATAGAATCTGATCAAATAAAATTCTTAATAATCTTAGGTTATTTAAAAAAGAAGATCAGAAAATATTCAATTTACTTTCATATCAATAAATATTTACAATTGTAATATGAACAAAAATATGTATAATCTATGAGCAGTTGCCGGCACAAAAGTCTCTTTATTGAGATTACGCAGAGGTTTTTGTTGGAGTTACGCGTCAGGTAATTTTTATTTTCAGTGAATTTTTGTATGAAAGACTACAAAATGTGTATATTTTTAAAAACTGCAATAAATATGCTATCTTACACAATTTTTTTAAATTGGATTAGTTTGTTTTTTAATACTTACATGACGCTTAAATTGAAATAAAAACGATAACTTTTTTACTTTTACTCCAAAAAATCTACATTTTTATAAGAAATTGCTCATGTTTATGATAAAGAATGAATTTTCCAGATCCGTTTTACACGAAAATGATACCAAACAATGCATAGTAGACCTTATTAATTAGTAAAAAAATATTAAACGTAACCCTTCCGCATGCACATTCACCCCCCTCCCCCCGCGCTCAGGGGGGGAATTGGTTTTCCCTCCACATCTAAAAACAACTATTTTGAGACCCTCTAGCTCTGGTTAAAATTACAAAACTGTAACTCGCAGCGCACAATTTTTCTCAACTTTGTATGGACCGTGACCCTTACTATTACGTTATGGTGGTGCTTAAATTCAATGAGAATTGTACGGCGTATTTTATTTCAATTAACCTACCAGTAGGTACGTAACATGTTAACAGAAAATATTTATTTGAATCACGATATTTTGCTCTTCGGGATTTTTCGATATTTTCGGGAGAGGAATTTGTACGTTTTGATAAATAATATTTATTTTATAAGGTGACAATATCGAAATTTCTCAAAATAACAAATTTTCTTAGTCAATTCGATTGCACGAGTAAATGTCAGGTGCTGCTGGCAGTCCCAATAGATGGCACCTTACAAATTTGAATGTCAAATATAGAGACCGAAATATTAACAACCAGTCCTCATTAATTCATCATTAGCCTATGATAGTCCACTGCTGGACGTAGGCCTCTCCTTTAACTATGCGTATAGACGTATTAGGAGGTAAATGCCCATAATCGCCATGCTGGGCAAGCGGATTGGCGATCGCAGTAATGTGTCCACTATGATGACGCTGCTGCCCATCATCAATCTTTTATCAAATAATGGTCGGTGACACTTCAATCCCTTAGTCAACTCTTACGACACCCGCAGGAGGAGTTGGGGTGGTGACAAATGTATTCTTACTGCCGTCACCACACGGCCCACCCAGTAGGTACCAGTACCAGTCCTACCTGTTTTAAAATTATGCAAAATAATTTAGATAAGTACCCATAGGCTAATTATTTCAAAGTTGGGATATGAAGAATTACAGGCACACACATCTTTCATCGTTTAAATGCCCTAATAGTTGATTTTATCTTATCGATGGCAGCTCAAGCTATAATGACGAGTATAGGGACAGCGTCGGGTACTAGTACTTCCACCTTACTAGGAATTTAACTGGACAGGTACCTAGTGGCTACTTTTGACCTCTTTGGGACCCGTATAAATAAGTCACCGTTTACTGCTGAAAGTGTGTGAAAACTCAATCAATTTAAAAAACCATAGAACCTTACTTACATTATGATACAAGTGTGCTAAGTTGATCATTACTCTCGAGGCGGTATTGTGCGCGCTCTTTGGTCAATTTAATAAATAAACGTAACCTGACTAAATACGAATGCCTCATCTACATGACATAATCCTAGCAAATGTTTGCAAACGTCCTTGGTCGGGTTATGTTATTACCGCACTAAGACGATATCGTAATGAAAAAGCACACGTGTTTAATATTTTGGATTATCAGCCTAAAAGCGGTTCAATAATACCTACGTTGCGAGCAAGTGTGTTGAAAAAACTCTTTTATCTACATCCATATATTATCATAATTTCACTATTATGTGGTGCCTGTCCCTGTATCATAATGATAAAATTAAAGTACAATGCATCATAATGTTAACATTAAAGTATCGGTGTCAATAAATTACTGTTCTTCACAACAGTCAACTTCTTTTTGTTTTTTTTTTACAATAAATATTTATTGTAGGATATTTTTACACAAATGGAGTGATTTCAACTGATTTAAATAGGTATATTTAGAGGTATTTTACTTAGTGTATATCAATGTAAATAAAGGAGAATTGGCAGTATAAATTTATATTGGCAGTATATGGATGTAGATAAAGTTATGGATGTGACTGAACATAATTAGGCATTAAACACTCGTGTGATCTTATTATGAAACTCGCCTACGGCTCGTTTCGTAAAACCACACTCATGTTTAATGCCCCTTATTATGCGACTGCCATATAAATAACTAGTAACGTGTCTGGGAGGTAGCTCATCACCTCGTTATTGTTCAAAGTTGTGCGTTAGGGGTTCCCATACAGGCTGGTCGCCGCAGGCGCGCCGTCACTCCTTCAACATGTGCTTTGTTTAGCCAGAATTATCTCCGTGTAATTATTTTCAAAGCAATCTGCGTTTCTAGATTTGAGTGATATAAGTGATATGTGTACTTGTGGTAGTTAGTATTTTGTATCTGTTCTAAATTGTAACAAATATAATTACTTTTCGTAAATACGAAAAATGTAGTAGACACGTTTACAGGAAAAAAAAACAATACTTTACAAAACGATTTTACTCTCAAATAAAATACAAGGAAACTAAACATGAACAGGTAGTTTTCAAAATCTGTAGCAAGGAAATTCTATGTGCGATTGGCCCGGAAATTTAATGTATATTAGTAGTCACCATATTAGTATAAGGTATTTTTTGATAAAACGTCTCCATTCATTCTGATTGTGATGTTGAACCATTGAGCTTTTAAGCCTGATTGGTATTTGACAGAAATATCAAGATGGATGAGTCGTGAGTTCATAATATTTGATATTTAATATTCTACCCTATACAATAGTAATATTGTATAGGGTAGAATATTAAATATCAATAAATAAATTATATATCCATCTGTATAGTAATATACAGCGTGTATTTTTAATATTACCTCAAACCATAACAATCTACATAGGTTTAAGTACTAGGAATCGATACTGCAAGGTAATTTTAAGTTAGTCTTAAGCAGTCTGGTTGAGACTTAATTAATTTTTGAAAATTGCTGAAGCAGCAATGTAATGCTTAAGTACATTAATTTGATACATTGCAAAATCGGACTGGAATTGACAGTTGTGATACACGAAAATTCAAGTCATGTCATTGCATGCTGAATTTTTCTATGGAAAATTATACGGTTATGTTTATTTATAATAGGCAATCTAAATTATGTAAGAATTTGAAGTGGCATAATCTAACGATATTTGGTAGTGACACTAATATTCGTAATCATGTCTATGAAGGTAAGGATACCTAGATTGGAAAACTGATACAAGTATTTGTTTGTCCTTTTATCACACATATTTATCTCTCAGTTCGGTCAAAATTCTTTTCGTTGTCTTATTTTGTGTCCCTAAAGAACGTGACACAGTGGTGATTTTTGTATGAGATGATGTTTTGTTTTCAATTTCTGATGTATGGAATGAATTAATATCTAGCGTGAAAAAGAAATAGAGAAGTGCACCGGATTTTTTTAACATACTGAGTCGAATTAGCAACTATAGGTGTGATAGAGTGGTATGAAACAAGACAACGAAAATAATTTTGATGCGTTTATGCTATTATTATTATTTCATCATTTACAGCACAGCAATAGGTAATACTGAGCTTACTGTAGTATTAATTTATATAAGATTGTCCCATTATGTTTATTTATCAGAGTTGAAGAAAAAGTTACATTTGTAGTTCGTACCGTGTTTACTTATATCTCAGTACAAAGATAGCTTAATGCATTACGAGGCGTAACACTCACAAACTCAATTTATTTTCACATTGGGTAACACATTTTATCAGGAGATACTCTTACACAAATTGACCTAGTCACAAACGAAGTTAGGTAAGCATGCACTTTTATATATGTATATGTGGTGTTACCAAATAAGTACTTAAAATTACCTAGGTACATACTTATTTACATTTTTCATTGTATAGTTCGTATACACACACTTATTAAGTAATTAATTAGTGTTGATACGCTTTAAGGGTACCTTAAGTACTGTATTTTGGTAAAAAAACTAAAAAAAAAATTTTTCACTGAAAAAAAAGAGTGTTGTCTAATCACGAATTTTTTTTTTCATACTTTTCCCGAATTATAATGCAATACCGAATCTATGAGTATTGGATCATCAGTACTGTCATCGATTTTGTATCAGTTTTTCTGTGATAGGAGAGAAACGAGAACAATCTCTTACTACGTATCATTTTTACATGGTTTTAGAGTAATCTAGGGTTCCATTGGTTCAGTGTGTGATTTTGATGGTGCCGTGACCAGGATATTTTCATTCCGAATTTCTAAGAATTCAGTTTATTACAATAAAATTCCAAGACGACTTCAAAACGCACTGACAAAAGCGCTCGCTTAATTTAAGTTCATGGAATCGCGTGGATTGTCGCCAGCGGCGCTAAGCTCCATTAAGCGGACGTTTCCTGACCTAGTCGTATATTCCTATTGCAAACAAATGTCTAATATAACTTGACCTATGGATTCATAACAAATTTTCATAATAAGAGCGAGTAATTATACTGGTTTTACAGAGTTGCCAGTGTTCGGTATGCGGAATGATGGGTAATCCTAGGCCGAGGTTTCCGGCAGTCTATTGCATTGTCCCCAAAGGTAGCTTTATTAGATTAGAGAGATGCTAAGAGATTTCGCATCATTTTTAATCATACAGATTAGCATCAAAGCCGCAATACTAAGAAATTTGTTTTGATACACTCCATTAACTTTGTTCACTTCATCAATCTATAATATATCAGTCCACTGCTGGATAGAGGACTCTTCTAATACGTTACCTATACGTAAGGACGCATTCGGAGCTAAATGCCCATAGTTGACACGCTGGGCAAGCGGGTTGATGATCGCAGTAGTATGTCCACTAATGATGATGCTGCTGCCGTATTAACAGGACAATATTTAGCTTGCTTTTTTGTAATAAAACATACACATGTCAATATTTATATATTTAGTACGACAATAGAGGTTACATATAAATCATTTCTTACATTTATAATTTGAGCAATTCTCTTTATTTTTGCCACTAATATGAAATATGAAATTTTAGGTAAATTTTATACTATTTCTACTCAGAATCACAAGCCGATTCCATTTCCGTCGAAAAAAAAAGTGTCCCATGATTTTTTTCCTATTGTGTTACTATTTTCCATACACCTTCTATGGCGGTAACACAAGAGGATATTCGAAATATGTTGGAAATTTTAGGGACATTTTTTTTTTGGCCGGAAATGGAATCAGCTCGTGATTCTGAGCAGAAATAGTATAAAATTTACCCAAATTTTCATATTTCATTTTAGTGGCAAAAATAAAGAGAATTGCTCATTTACTAACGTTCCACTTTGTAACACATCTCTTCCGTCATTTGTCAGTCTTTAGATCGGAAAATGAAATCCACATGCACGTAAATGGTGCAATCACTCGACTTCATTCATTCAATCCTAACGACTGACCTCCGACCTGCTCGCAGGCGGGCGGCACATAGGATCCTATTACGCTGGCCGCCTTTATCGGCAATAAAGGCTGGGTGTCAATGATCCCTGGCGGTCAGGTTACGTAATCCAACAGCTGGGGAAACAAACGCAAATCTTGTCTCTTACCTGACCATAGAGTAATAACAAATCATAACAAATCATTGAACAGTGGCAAAAATAGTTATACAAAACTTTACTCCATAACACGAAAGATATTGTTCACGTAATAGTACATTTTGATACTAGTGCAAAATAGTAGATCACGACACAAGTGCGAAAAACATGAAATTCGAAACGAGTGGCGATGTTTTAAATCGACACGAGTTACGAATTTTGTTTTTGCACGTGTCTCGTACGACGTTTTTTAGTACAGATGGCCCTCCGAAGTTTTGGACTTGACATAAAATGACCCACTTCTCGCACTAGAGCCTAAAAAGTACACCATGTGTACTAAAAAAATGTTTTTCGACGAGGGTGAAAGTTGGAGCCCGAGTGAAACGAGGGCGACAATCACCCGAGTTAAAAAGAAGTTTTCACACGTGTATCGAACGACTTTTTTCATAACAAGTGCCTTAAAAAGAGAAATTTCGCACAGTTTACTTTTCCGCACTAGTTAGTAAAATTATTGTTTTTATTCAAGGCCTTTAATTATATTTTTTTTTGCAATCGACACTCCAGCCATACAAGAAAGACAACTTGACTGGATACATTGACTGTTGGTCAAATAAAACTTATTAAGAAATATCGATCAAGATTCTTGGTAGTTAGGTGACCGAATTTACCTGACTGAACACAACTTACTTGAATTTAACTTTCACCATTCCGCTCATAATTTCTATGATATCGCCAGAATAAATAATAAATTAAGTAAGTGTACTATAAACCCCAATTTATAATTCAATTGCATCTGGCTGATTTAAGGTCAGATAGATAAAAACAAGTATTAATTCAAGGCAAAACTTGAAATTATCAATTTCAACGTGACATTTGACAAGTAGTGACTGTTCATCATTAGCGGAGCTGATGACCATTATTTTTTAAATACACGTTTTAATAAATCAGCCTTAATTATATTAGATGTGGACATGATGTTAAAATTTTGATAACATCAACAAAATTAATCATTCCGTATTTGAAACTGGGTTGCACACACTGGTTGACACTAGTAGTTCTAGTTATCATAATTTATATTATACAGGCGGTTACCAAAATTGTTGTTTTTATCTAGTGGTTATACTACTAATTATCAATCGATCTTCGTTAAACATCATCATCATTGCCTATATGTATGAGTAGGTAAACGCCCATTATCGCCACGATCGTTAAAAAAAAATAAACTTGCAGCCTTAAGATTATGTTAATTACGACGGGATTCGAACCTGGAACGAAGCTTTGTAGGCAGGGTCACTACGGACTGAGCTACGGAGGTCGTCGATATTAGTAGCAATGATGGTGTAATCTTGACATTGCTTACACCAATCGAATACAAGCATAATAGGTACTTATTATAAGTTATTTTAGAGACATACAATTTTATTTATTATCTTCCTAGCGTTTTTGGAAACGCATATCATCTTCTTAGCGTTTTTGAAAACACTAGGTAAATGATATGAAGACGAATTGAGGGTTCAATGTTATTAGCCTGTGGGCATTTGGTTCAGCACCAGTCTTACAATAGCGGCTGCTATTTGACCTTCCAACCTAAGCAAGGGAAAATTAGGCCTCAATGTTTCGGTTTTCTCACGATGTTTTCTTTCATTGAACACATCACACACATCACATCATCAGCCTATGATAGTCCACTGCTGGACGAAGGCCTCTCCTATTAAACTATGCGTATAGACGCATTAGGAGGTAAATGCCCATAATCGCCACGCTGGGCAAGCGGATTGGCGATCGCAGTAATGGGTCTACAATGATGACGCTGCTGCCCATCATCAATCGTTATCAAAAATTGTCAGTGACACTTCAATCCCTTAGTCGACTCTTACGACACCCGCAGGAGGAGTTGGGGTGGTGACAAATGTATTCTTACTGCCGTCACCACACGGCGTTTCATTGAACATTGATTAGTAAATTTCAAATCATATTTGGTACACAGATCCGAAAAACTCGTTGGTTTGAGCTGGGGTCAACTTGAACCTTCGGATTGACAGTCCTAACCCCTTAACCAACAACGCTACAGTGAAACCCTTGCATCGCCCTAGCTTGGTATTAAAATTAAGCGACAGGTTGTAGAGATTCAGGAACATTGTAAGTTCCTGCTAAAACGTATATTGGCAAATGAGAGTAATACTTAAAAAGTCATTTAATTAACAATAGTGTATAGAAATAATTGTGTTCCTAAAGGCTTAAAATCACTCCAAAATACAAGATTAAACAGCGCATGCACCGATTAATAGGAGAATTTTAAACAATCACATAAACAGTGATTTGTGTTACGACATCTCACCCCATCTTGGTAGTAAGGCTTCACTTGACGTCAGATTTATTATTATATCTATTACCCTGTATTTGTTCGTATTTTCTGTCAACGTATGTTGTATAAAATTTCTTAAACGTCAGATTTATAGGGCAATAGTCTTCTAAACCGTCAGTATTTCAGCTAAAGCGTCTATTTAGCTGTGGCAACACGTGCGTGTAACCGAATCGCCTACAAAAGATTAAGAGGTGGTAATTTGACGTTGATTTAGGAAGAGTGAAGCCTTTCATCGCTGGGATTGTCTTACGTCGAGACGGCGAGGCGTTCCGTATTCCTGGCTCGCTGGTACAGATCAAGTAATACTGGAGCAGACATTACACTCTGAAAGAAAAACTAAATGTATATATTATGTGACGTCCTGTCTCTTGTGTATTGGGGAATACAAATAATACGATAATTACGGATTACGAATGTCCAGTTTGCACTTGTCCCTTAGCCACCTGGGTTCCAGGTAGAATGCCTACCTACCGCCCCGCTACCGGCGAGAGTCAACTGACATTCCTTTTATTAATAAATAATAACATGACGTTACAATATAAATAGCGTGAACCGTGCTTTTTCCATCAATACTTCACTCATTCATCTATGCTCATTGTCGTGAACCCTAAATGTTTCGTCCTCATTAAGAGGGGATGAGATACGTGGTTGTAATGAGGACACTGTATTAACGGCGTTAGACCCAGCCCTGTTGTTTGTATTGTCGCTCTTGTCATCGACAAAATAATCGTCCTGTTTTGAGGACCCAGCAACGCGCGTGTATCTTCCTTCGTATTACGGTAGTTATTTAGGCGGCTCGTATACTTGGTAAGCAAGACGAAGAAAGTAAACTAACATAATAAAATGGTTATGATGTTCTCGAGCTAACTTAGAAAACTTTTCCCGCGAAAGGGTGTTCCAGGTTGCTATCGTGCTTGGAAAGGTAATTGTCCGTGTTGAATTGTTTGTTTCTCGACAGCAAGTCATGAAAAACCCTTTAAATTACCGGACAGGTAAATGAATCGCTGAAAAACAATGATGGCAATATTAATATATTTAGCAAAATTTCGGACAATCGTGATAGTGGAATATCTATAATGAATTATGTAATCTCTGACGAGACGTTTCGTCTTCCCGGGCCGTGTCTAAAGGCGCATTATAGTGTTTTAATTTATTGCGTGTGACATTAATAAATCTAAAGCAATATCGTTTGAGTTACTGGTTTCATATATTATATTAGTTTTCATTTAGTCCAGCAACATAATACCCACGTGCGCGATTAATGGTTTACAAATAGCGGTGTCAAAAAATTTACTTCATCAGGATTTAAATATTGTTTACATAATTTCCTTATTTGTTACGCAGGATTTAATTATAATTGATAAAATTATACTTTATCGTTGTCCTAATTAGCCTAATCCAAAATATATGTTTTTTTTGATGGTCAATCCTATATCGCTAAACTAAAGAAACCTATCAAATTAAGACTAAATAAAACTAAAATAAATCTAAAAAGTTGGGCCCCCGCGGCATGGTGCCAAGGATGCTGGCAGCATTACCTCGCTGTATCGCGATACTTATGCGTTGAGCTAGGTAGCTGCCAGCACGGCGGTCACCAGTGGCGTCGACAAGCCGCTTAGATATGTCTATAAAAAACTTATGAGCGCTGGGACCCCACGGACCAAGGGTCTCAACCCCGAATGGCATGAATATGTAGCCGGAGCCGAGACTCGAGTATTTCACATTTTTCCGATGTTCGGCCGCCTTCGCAGCCGCACCCTCCTGTTTGCTGGTTCCAGAGAGGTGGGAAGGAGCCAGTGTGTCTTAATTTGATAGGTTTCTTTAGTTTAGTTATATTTTATTCTTTAGTTTATTTAGTTTTAATTTGATAGTATACTTTAGATTTAATTATTACTTATACCTTTTATATGCACAATTTGTACCGTTTAATAAAGTATAGTAATCCTATATCGAATATCAAATACCTAGCTAACGACTTCTTAGTACAAAACTTTCCTGTTATGCTCATGCAAATTTCTCCTATTGTAGGGAATAGTTTTTATGTATTCATTTCATCATCATCAGCCTACCTCAGTCCACGGCTGGACGTAGACTTGTCCTATTAACAACACTTATTCATTTTACACAACCTTATTTTTTAAATAGGATTTCTGACGGACTATGATTCTTTTTACTTGCTAACCAACGCTATCGTGATGAGTGGTTGTCTCTCACTGCGATTTTAAAAATCAGACACAGACCACACACTCCGTCCGTAGCTCAAACAGTCCACACAGTCCGTAGCTCAAACTGTATTTATATATCGTTGAAGTGATCCGACTACCAAACGTGATATAATTTGTTAACAGCGTCTTGCACTGATCTTTTTTTGGTAGAAGTGTCCTGAAGTGTCACTGACCTTTTTTTGACAGAAGATTGGTGATGCGGCACCGTCATCGTAGTGGACACATGCTGTGATTGCCAATCCGCTTGCCCACCGTGGCGATTTAGGCATTTACCTCCTAATTTACGTCTATAAACATAGTTAATAGGAGAGGCCTACGTCCGACAGAGGACTGAGATAGGATAATGTGATGTGATTGCGATCTTACCAGACTCATACTCCGTAGCTCAAACTGTATCTAAACATCATTGAAGTGATCCGACTACTAAACGTGATATAATTTGTTTACAGCGTCTTGCACGTTGCAAGCAGTAGCAGGCGCGGCGCTGATGTCATCGGCTCAGCTTAATGTTTCGCGGCGCTGGCGTGGGTGTGCCAGCGACAAGAGGCTGCGTTCACACTGAAAACAAGTAACAATAAAGTATAGTAACAATAAATAATAAAACAATTTAATTCTTCATCATCATCATCATCATCATATCAGCCGAAAGACGTCCGCTGCTGAACATAGGCCTCCCTCAAAGATTGCCACAATGATTTAATTCTTACTAATAGTTAACCGGCTAAGAACATGTCGGACCCTTTACTGAGCATGGCGCTCAGTGAAGAGTTCCGTAGTAATTCAAAAATAGCTGGGCCGATTATGTTCGAAATAGTTTTATTTGAAAGTATTTTATAAAGTATTATTCAATTATTTATGATTTATTATATATTTTTTGGACCCGTGGATCAAAAGTTAGAGGGGAAGGGAAACATTTTTTTAATTCTGGAGCGGTTTTCACCGAAAATATTGACTTTCGAAAATAACTTTCTCTTCAGACCTTTTCTAAAACCTATTCAAGGATACCGCACACTATAGGATTATATCGAAATAAAAAAACATCATCCCCGCTTTACTACTAGGGGCCGGAGGTACCTACCTTAAAATTAAATGATAAGTACCTACCTATAAACGAATAATGATTATGTTTAAAAAAAAAAGTTTGGCGTTTTCTGTTGGAAAATGGAAAATATTAAGTGTGAGTCTTGTGAGACACTAGTGGGTGTTAATACAATTTTTAGGTATACCTCTGCGTGAAATGAAAAATATTAAACAAAACACGAACAAGAACATTTTTTTTATAATGAAATGTAAGGAATGAAATATTGACCTTGTCCGTAGGGTAAGGCACCTCTTGTTCTGTTAGCTTGCTAAACCCTTTCAAATAAGAGTTATTGCATCTATTAAAGTAATGTACCAATATTACCTACCTTACAATTTCAGTTAAATAGGTATTCAAGTAATGTACCAATATTACCTTACAATTTCAGTTAGGTATAAAGTAATGTACCATCAATATTACCTTATAATTTCAATTAGGTATGAAATCCTGTCATAAATCCTAGTTATCGATTTTTGAAATTGTTTTGTAACTTCTCTAAAGAAAATATTGTTTGGAGAAAATAGATTCCTTATTTATGAACATAATGAAGATAAATCCAAAACAATATTTTGGTAGTTATGCACCTTTTCGAATTAGTTTACATGGCTTTATATTATTAACTAAAATCCTGTCGTTAGATGGATTTGAAAGAAAAAGTTTGAAACAATCCACGAAAAGAAACAAAATACCAAATAATCATGAACATACTTTGTTTACTGGAACTTTCCAGCATTGTAACGGATTTCCAAGATTTTCACAATTGAAGCCTTATGTCAGGCATGAAGCCATACACAACAATCAAGTAATCTCATAACGAAACTTGGTCAACAAGTTCGTAAAATTTCCACTCCCTTGTGAAGTCAGCCTTACATAAAGTTATGAATGAAATAACGTTTTGCAAGAGCGGATGTTGCGAGGTTGCTCACGTCGAATTAGGTTTAGAACCTTATGGACTTTGATGAATGAACCTCGCCCCTCCACCCCTACCCCGCGTCTCGCTACTGCCATTGAGAGAATTGTTTCCGTGGTTCGTTTAAGGTTAAAAAACAGAGTCTTACTAATGTTTTTCTTGAACATTTTAATATATACAGTAAACAAAACTTGTGCTTTATGCAATGTTAAAAAGCAGCCAGTTTTATACTATCTAATGGTGCAATGTTGGTATTATATACTCACCCCCATTAGCGTCAGGTGGATGTTGGATAGTAGGTACCGATTCTCTTTGTAACGTATCTACAAATTAAAATATGTTTCTATTGACTTTGATATGTTATTCACACTTTTTTAAATTACTAAAAAACATACTTTTTTCATAATTTGTAGAGTTCCGTGATTGCCGTGCCCATGGGCATTCGTCTGCCTGTATGTCACAAAGTTGAATCTCATCATGAATCGTGATAACGGCATACTTATGATATTGATTGATTGATTGAAAAATTTTTAAGGGTACCTATTTCTGTCGTTGCTCTACCTAACTACAACAAAAACTATATGTGATATGAAAGACTTTACGTGCAACAACAACAATCGTATTTTTGCAGTTTTTGCTCTACAAGTAATAACGGCAACTTAAAACGGTTGAAACATTCACCAAATATTCAGTTCTAATACAATAATTCTACACAATGGTAGGTACCTTAGGAAGGAACCCTTCCTGGGCTAGTCCGTCTCGCAATTTACGAGTTTTTGCGTTTTTGTTTTCAGCTAAATACCTATTTGAAACGGTTGTGCAATACCTACATACATTTCTGCAACTTTGTAGGGACTGATCTAATTAAACAGTTTACGCCACCTCATAAGTTGAAGTACATGCAGCTCTGAGATAGGAGATGACTAGTTATTATTCAGTGTTTAAAATAAACACCTTACACTAACAAGGGGCTTTATTCTGGAATCTGGATTTGTGGTAAATATTCGTACCTAATAGGACAGTTTCCCGAATAAACGTTGCTAATAATTTGTAGTTTGTACTGTGGTTTCCATTAGCATTAAACCATTGATATACCTATCGTTCAAATCTACGCTTTAGTAACATTAGGTAGTTCGGCCACCTTGTATTGGGTACGTCTACGGCAGGGCCACATGGCCGTAGCAACATGAGTAAATTTTGGCATACGCATACTCGTAACTGACAATAGAGAAATATCTAAGTAAACATCGTAATAATTTAAATTTAATCATATACAATTTTAATAAATTATACAATTCTGGACGATAGTCGTATTATCATAAAATAAACATATTGTTTTGTTTTGAGTTAGATATGAGCCTTCCTGTCACTGAAACGGGGTTGCTTACCAACACCCATTTTTCAATCAGAGACGAGCAAAAAATTGGTGTTTGCTGGGCATGTGAGGTTCATAAAATCCGACGAAGCGACATGACCTATTGCACGGGTCCAATATCTAAGGAAGTGAAGTTTTAAACAGCGTACGCGCGATGTAGAACAATTTGACAATTGACAAAAGAGAAGCCACATAGTCATACGCAGTATTAGATTCTCATTTCTGAATTACGCTCCCTCTGCGCAAACGCATCAACGACGGTTGGCTGTGAATGAGTGGAGCCACTCATTTATACCGCATTTTATGGCCGCCTCGTTTTAATGAATTCACAACGATAAATACAAGTGAATGACTATGCTACATGTGACATGTGGGCACTAAGTTATAAAGTGCTTAAGTATTTAATACTATGTTATATTGCGGTTGCTTATGTCACGTTACGGTATAATTATATCTTTCATCAAGCTCTGTTTTTGCTCATGCCCTCATTGCCAATCATGATTATCTATTGTCCCGATGCCTAAACTCCACTTTGTTTAGTCAAAAATATGCGTTTTCCCAGAGCTTTAAGGCCAAGCTAGATCGGTTTTTCATCCCAAAAAACCTCTGCACAGGAAAACACATTGAAATAAATGTAGCAATGAAGAAATGTGCAATTGCAAGATGAGTGTAAGAAATGATTTCTTGTGTGAAGAAGCGTTTGCCACCAAATTGTTTGATTCTTAAATATATGAATATTTTTTCTACGCATATACTTAGTCCGTTAATCGTGTGCAGTGACAAACTATGAGATTGTAGATTTTACAATTAACAGCAAAAGTATCTTATACAACAACGTAACAAAAATATGTATGTCACGCTCTTATGACGTTCGCTGTAAGTCTACGTTTTATGTTCTTCGTTGTGCAAGACATTATTGCTAGTACAGGACTTAAACAATATCCTTGACACCTGGCCATCAGCTAACAAAGAACGACGACACATGCCATCAATGGCTATTAGATCTAAAACCAATGACCTAAGGTCACAGGCCGGTCGCCGAGCTCAGAGTCAGAGCACTCAGCCCTGCCCAGCCCGCAGCTATAAAATTACATTTGACACCTCTCGGTTTATTGCAATTCGAAAGGCTGACTTGTTACTGAATTATCGGTAATTGGCAATCGGTTATGCTGTAAATAGTTGTGTGCAGTAGTCGTGCTTTATTATTATTATATAAGGGCTATTAACTCGTGACGGTTACTCCTGAGGGGGTCGTCGATACTATAAATATTTATCTCTCTTTTGAGAGATACGATTTTGAATTTCTTTAAAGCTGTACGAATATCACAATGCAAGTGGTAGTTGTAAAGTTCCTTGGTTAAACGTCTTTCAAGTAGAGGTTATCTATCTGGACTGAAAAAAGAAAAGATACCTATCACGACAATTAGTGAATGAATTAGCAATACGGACATCATACAATAATCAATCTTTTAATTAATAAACAGTAAGATCTCCTTGTCTCCTGTTCGTTGCCGCCGCGATTTGGGCTCTACTTTTCACTTACGATCAGGTGGAGTGGAGCCACTGATATTTAAAAATGTTAGGACGCCATGTATTCCAAGTCAACTTAAACGACCAAGTAAACTTCCTATAAAATTCCTTTGTCATAGCCACCAAACGGTGACTAGGGTCTAAATATGATAAAGACATACCTACAACAAAATTCAAAACGCTGATGCATATGCCGTATGTCGCCACAACTGACGCAAATCTCACTGCGACTAACGCGAGTCGCATGCGAGTCGCACGCGAGTCGCAGCGCGCCGTCCGCTCCAGCTTAACATAAAACTTCAATCTGCATAATGCATACGGAATATGTAAACTTATCTCCGACACGCCCTTGCGAGTGACACCGAGGTGTGCCGGGATAGCATTATTCTCCGGCCATACCCAACTAAATAGGCTTTGCCGAGTAGGTACGTATTTATATACCTAACTGCAGAATTTTAGTAACGACGCAGATGTATCGGCCGATATAATTTTATGTGTCATCGGTGACTTTGGAGCTGATTCAACTTTATGCTGCGATACCATTTCTGGAATACTCAAATTGATTTTAACTTCGCAATCAAGATAGAATCTGTTTTTATCCGTCCGATCCATATAAAGATCAGTGATATCTTAATACAATGTGGTAGGTACATAAGCGCTTGTACATTCCGCTTCGCGTGCAACCACACTAAGTTACTTTTTTAAGCCCTGCATAATAAAAGGTGATTTCATTTTGCCACATCACGGCGAATATTATCGAAATACGGCCGTTAAGCGCGGCCATCCGTTCCTTATTAGCCTAACACGCGCCACAAGCCTATTTTGCATGCAAATAAAATTACAAGGCTACCATAAAAAGTGTTTATTAAGACTTTATTCGCCTTTAAAAATTCGTAAAGTCTTATTCAGCGACGGGTTGGGCTCGCTCGGAGTTCCGGAGTTTTAAAATGATAAAATTACTGTCGTCTCGCACTGAAATGAGACGTAAATGAGAATGTTCGCGAAAAGTAAACACGGCCAACATATCTCCTTGGGCGACACCAACCGACCGCGACATAAAGTGTGGCATTAACTCCACACGACAAGTCTCTTAAAGGTCAACTGAAAGGAATCCACTAATCCTACCAAAATATACACGTTTTGATTAGAAGCTTACCTGGACTGGACAGGTGTATTTTCAACGAGGTTGACTTTTATGAATGAAAGCTTGTAAAGGAATGATTTCGTGATATTTTTGTACTTGTACTGTACAGTTATGAGTGACGAAGCCTTTATCTTGTTACATGAATGCCTGCGCATTGCCTTTGTATGTGCATCCACTTGAATGTAGCACGTGCGAGTCTGGCGATGTGTTAAAATCATTTATTTAATCATACGAGTGCGAATAACGGCCCACGCGCTGAACGCATTACTTGTGTGTGTTATGCCCTTCCTTACCGAAAAACCTTAATTGTATCCTTAATACATTTTACCAAAAGTAAACCACCATCTGTTCGTAATTACGCTTTGATTTATTTACACAGTGAACTTTTTATTTGTAATTTCACAACACCGTCCAAGATTAGATCTTAACATAACGGTGACATTTAAAGTGTCCATTATACCGATTCACTTTGCAATGTAAAGAAGAACCTGTAAATAGCGTTATTTATTCGGCTTTCCGGCATTAAGATAAAGCCATATAATAGCCAAAGGTGGTCGTAATTTGTGGGGACTCAATTGAAAGGTCACTCGAAGCTCGTACACGCACTCGTAGAGATACGAGGCTCGGCCGTGCTCTTCCCGAGGCTTTCCAATTAAGCAATTTAGATACGACTCCGACTAACATGGCGTTATACGAATGTAAAACAACGACTATCCGAATGATAATTCAGTGATGTAAATAACAATAAAGTTATCAGGGGAGGCAGGTCGGTATGGGTTTTGACAATAAAATGCAGCGTGGAGTGCGAGGTCGGGACCGGGCGGGTATTAGGACGAATTTATGGTCCCGGCGTTGTCTGAGGGCTATCTCCCGCGGGACCGCGACGGACCGTCCACGCGTCGAACTGTTATTTACGCTCGCATAACAGCCTAGACTCGTAAATCGGCCACTTCCCAGCTAACATTTAATATCAGCCTGATTTAGTTATACGAGTATTACTGACTCATTCTTTATAACTTCCTCTAACATCTGCAAATTAATTTAAATTAAATTAAAACATTAATTTTATATTCTATTCCGCGGCTATATTTTTATATGTTTAAATTATATCGATGATGCAATAAATAAACAATATAATATACTGATATGCATTCGTTTTGATATGGAAAATCAATGATTACATTCAAAATGATGAAGCTCAGGACCTCATTTATAAAACATTTATTGGCTTTTAAAAAAGATGTGGCTCTATTAAGATAGTGGTATTAAAAATATCGCTTCAGTAAAATATTCATCAACATGATACTCCGCTGGTCAAGTAAAGACCCCGTTGAAGTCTTTGATAGGTGCGCACGTAAAACACGAGATTCTGATATCTGCATACACATTATGACCCGCCATAAACGTCAGACACAGGAACGCCAGTGAATATACAAATATAAAGATAATAATAAAATTAGTATAAACAAGATTTACATACAGACTTACTTATGTTCGATTGTAAGAACATAATGGATCGCCGGGCGTAATCTATTGCTATTTAAATAACAGATGAAACAAGAAAGGCTCGGCAGTGTCGGCTGCATTATTGGGAACCTGTTTGTGGTGCTCTAATTAACAATACACAAATCGTAGCTTGTATGCAAATGAGGCTGGATGGGGACGCGGCGGAATTCCTGCCTGATAACAGGAACAGAATACTTTTGTTGCGCGCTTTTTATATCACAAATACCACATTATAATTATACCTATATTTAAATTTTAGATCTTCCTTTTAATTATAGGTATCGGTATACATAAGAAGCGACAAAAGTATGTAGATAACGTATACAGTATACTCATGTGTACAACAAAAATATGTATATCATACTACTTTTTTTTGTTTTTCTAACTCTATGAAGAGTAGTAAATTGATTTTACACTTTATTCGGTAGATAAATAAAATAATTACATAATAATTAGGTAAATAAAAAACCTTATAAATAACACTAAATTAAAACGAACAAATTAAAACTAAATAAACCTAAAATACATCTATGAAATGGGGCCCCATTGGCATGGTGCCGAGAATGCTGGCAGCATTTCCCCGCTGTATGGAAATACTAATCCTTTGCGCGAGGAAGCTATACTACTTACATAACGTAATATAATACAGATATTTTTTGTCAATTCATACCGATACTACTAGTATAGGTGTATACTAGATTAACTTAGGTAGTATTAGATAATCAAATGTAAATGTATTTTCAGGTGTATCGCAAAACATTATACATTACGTCTCCCGTCAAGTACATAATTATTACCATATTAAATAGGCAGGTATATAAGGCTGCAGGGATCTGTACCACAATCTACAAAACTTTCTGTATCCCAGCAATGATTAATATAACAGTAGGAACACGCAAACAAACCATATTAATGGTATTTTTCCATTATAGATATGATAATGATAATATATTGGCATATGTTCGATATTAAAATATCAATGGCCGTCAGTGGACGTAACTTCACAATGGGTCCGCGTTGTATGGTTGCATTGTATTATCATAAATCTTCGAGGCTGTTTTTTCGCATCCACTCGTTAATGATTTTTTCCTGGCTGTCGGGTTCATTGTGTCGGCATGTGATACGATGAAATACAATTTCGATTTCCGGTTGACTTGTACCATTATATTATTGTTATTCTAATTCAATCAATCTCTAACTCTAGAGCTACTTATTACTTTTAGCAGTGTTAAGTAGATATTCCAAACAAGTTTTGAGTACTTACCTACATAATGATAAAGTGGTTCGATACTTATACAAAACACAAAAGTATTTTATGAAATAAGTCATTATAGAATATGTGCTATCAATTTTTGGAATAGTATTTTGCACTTAATTAATACAATAACTTTGTTTTATAAGTATACAGTCTATGTTTTATTGTAGTACTAGTTTATAAAGACCTATGTAACCACATTTGTTTTTGTATTCAGTTCGAACAATTTTATGGCATAGTTTTTCTTAATTAGTAGGAATATAATAATTATGCATGCGTAAATAAATGACTATGAGCTACACATTATTTGCGAATACATCTAAACTTCATGAAAATAATGTACAATGTTTATTTTGTTAAATAATTTTTGACTAACATAATTATATGATGAGGATTCAATATTTATATCCTGTACTGTAGCTTCGATTGATCCATACTTTATTAATAGGTATGTAGGTAATAAGAATTTAAAATTCCACGTGTGTCGCACATGTTTTGACCGTATCAAGTAATAGCTAAGGTAAACATTATTGTATTAATAAATATTAATATCTGTATTTAAAGCCTGTATATATTTACTTAATCTCCTTATCAAGAGACTAACCCCAATTTGCATTCAAAGTCTTTTGTTGCCAACGAACAGTACATTGTGTGACATTTAACATCATTATGGAAATTATGCAAAGTTTGGAATAAATGATTGACAAAAACATAAGCTGTATTAATATTTATATCGAAAGCTTTAACAATAATTTACGTTTTATCTTCCTACGAGTATACTGATTTATTCGATGGACGAGCATGTTTAGATCGCGTTTATGTTATTAGTAGGACTTATGATTATTTCAAGTTCATTCGAAACATTAAGTTTTATGTAGCTCATGTGTATTACTTAGAGACACGGTATCGTAATCTTAATATAAATGACTCAATGTGGGGCAGGACAGTCATTTTAACTCAATTTGGTTTATGATAATTCCGTTTTCATCGTCAGTCGTCTTTGCCGTCACGCTCTAACTTGTTAGTAATGCTGGGTTTACACGGGCTTAGTACTTGTCATTAGTGTAGGTGGTTAGGGACTTATATGTACAGTGACAAGTGGCAAGGAACCGTCTACACATTGGTATTAGTAAATGGTATTAGTTTATAAGATCTCGCCATGGATTATCGCCGCCGACTAGTGTTAAAAAATGTTTTTAGGCATTACTCTAATATTATTTGAATGTCTATAATACAAGATCTGCAAGGAGAAGTGTTCAAAAATAAGCGTTTATGGACAAGACAGTGATTGCTGAGAAGAGAAGGGAATTCTGCAAATCTGTTAAGAGAGCTAGAATAAACTTAATTGTAGTTTCTGAATTCCATCTTTCCGACGCCATAATTATATTTTCCTGTGAATTTGACTCGGAAAACAAAGTAAACAGAACACTTCGATTGCTTTAAGTACCTAATCACTAATCAGAATGCACTTGTCATTAAATGTTTACACTACTCTACAAGTGACAAGTATTAGTAGATTTTTAGTTGGGGGTAGGTGCTTGTCGCTTAGTAAATAGGATCGGCTTCTAATCACTTGCACTTGCAGTTGTACTAATACTAAGCACTTATACAACATGTTTACACATAGTTCACAAGTGTAAGTGACAAGTACTAAGCATTAGCTACTAAGCCCGTGTAAACCCAGCTTAAGGTGCGAAAGTGACGCATAGCACGATAAATGATAAAAAAAAGACCACCATACGCGGGATGGGAAGAAATAAATCATGAGTTGATTTTGTGAACAAAGGATAGCGTCTGCTTAACTATGCGCTTTAATAGCTCTTGTTAGACAAACAAAGATTTTCATTTGAAATTCCCATTTATTCTCTTATTAGTCGTATTACTTACTTATTTTTGTTTCCTGAGATTAGATTCGTTATAAAACTTGATTGTGAACTTAGTTGTTAAAATAATTAAATCGAACACAATCCATATTTCACTTCATCAAATTAGAATCTGACTGTACAAGTGTACATGGCCAGGCTATAAGTACTATGTAAGTGCATTTCATTTTTTGATTATTCTTAGAGTTTTTAAGCTAACATGATAACATAGGCTTAGTACAAGATTGATGCGACAATATGTCGCCGCGAGATAGACTATCCGTCCCGCTTTTATTTATATAGTTAGTAAAACACGGGGGATCTATCTCGCAACGACATACTGTCCCACCAATCATGTGCTAAGCGTGATGGTCATTTACATTATAAGTATAACTTAAAACGTGATATTTCCCTTTGAATTGCAATTATTGAGCACCTGATAATTCGGCTCGGTTGAAAATGTCATCTTCACGGAATTACTCCCTAGTAATATCCCATTTTATGTCATACTAATAATATTCTTGAAGAAATCATCGATTTACATATTAATCTTTTAGTTGCGATACCAACAAACATTCTTATGTTATTAGTTGGATAATTCTAAGTTGAATCTAAACATTAAATTTTATGAAGTCGCGCGCATCGCTCAATGCGACGTTATCGTAAAATTGAATTAAAAAAGGAACAATAAAAGACGATCGGCTCGCGCGACAACGCAGCACTTTTATTTGAGACGCGTGTGGCGGGGGGAGATATGGCAGGTTCTTCTTACGACTTGGATGTATTTAACCCTTAAATTAGCAAATTAAAAAAAATGTGCGTTCAAGACTCCTCGCAATAGTGTAGAGCAGAAAATTCAGTCTTTAAAAAAAAAGTGTGTCGAAAAATATTTTCATTTTGAGATACGTTGCTAATTTAAGGGTTAAATCGATCGATGTTTTGAAAAAACGAAGACGGTAGCCGACGACTTTGCAAGTATCGGTAACGTTTGATTTTATTCGATACGTAAAGCAGGTTATCGCGTTCGCTTCAATATGTCAGTGCGGGCGCGACAGAACGCATTACGTATCGAATAAAACATAATGTATCCTTTAGGTACTTTTCAACTCATGGTAGATAGCGCAAGTTTGGGAAACTTACTATACTTTTAGCTCTCGCCTTGTAAAAAATGAGAATATTTCGAACAAAATCCACTTATTATGTTTCATTTATTTATGTGTCGTTCTGCTGATTATAAATGTGCACTTGATAAATACGGAGTAAAAATACACGGTAACAATATTGGGTCCGTAAGGTCTTAATAAACGGTTAAAGGTTATAAGGATATAGGATAAATATATTTATGAGTGCTTTCATTGATTAGGTACCCACACAGTTTCAGTTTATTTGAACTTGTTTATTTGCGTAAGCTGGTAATACTGTCTTAACGTTTTGGGTATGAAGTTACGTCCGCCATCAAAGGTATCACCACCTCCTCACTGGTTTTGCGAACTACCCGCACTCGGTCTAGGTTATTTACTTGTCAGCTTGGGTTGTCACTTCACAAGTCTACATCCAACCACCTAAGTTGGGGATGGTGATAGATATCTATTTTCACCACGCTTAGATACATTTGCTAATCACTAGATTCCAATAGTGAGATTTCAAATATAAATAATCAAAATATAGGTTTATGTCGCGTCTAAATCGGATCTACTTTTAGGGAAACCCAAATAGCGTGAATTAAAAGACCATAATTGCTGTCAGGTTTGTAACGACAATTAAACAGCATTTTTAATAAAAATGTCGGTTTTGGTGTTGACTTTATAAACTACTACAACATATTATTATTATACGACATTACAGTATAAAAAAACGCCGATAAAGCTTAAATTCCTAAAAATATCTTACTTAATTGTTAAGGTTTTTTAATGTCACGCTAATTGGGTGTCCCTAAAAGTGAAAATGCCTCTAAGTGATTTCTATCGTTCATTATTCGATCTATTCCACAAAAACGCATTTTTTTAAGGTCCAAATGTCAAAGATCAGCAAGGAACCCACCGCTCGTTATGGGCCGCTCGAAGGACCTTTTATTTATACCGAGCTCGCACCTCTCCGTCGGATACCAATGCTTGACTAAAGTGCTTCAAATCGGAAATTCCTGTGCTATATTCTTTAAATTTTACCATAACACTTATTATGGTTATAAATAAAGTGTTTACCTACAGTGAAACTTAAAACAATAAAAAATACCTTAGGTATTTATCATTTTATGACATTAAATATTCAGCTTCATTGGATGTCATCCAGCTTTAAAAAAAAATATAAGGACTGGATCTGTCCTTTTTTGATTGCTGATCTGAGAAAGTGTTAGTGGTAATTTTAAGTAACGGATACTTCATCTCTAAATATTACTTGCCTTCATTTAAAAACTCTTAATACTCGTAGAAAACAGTAGAAGAAACAATTGATATGTTAACTAAACATCAATTTTTGTCCGTCTGTTTTTACATAAAATCCTTAGAAGTAACTGTTACCCCGGAGAACGGATAACATAAAAGTTTAATTTAGCATTCAAAGACTACACATATTCTTGTTCGAGATTTCCATATATATTATCGAAAGAAGTTAATTTCAATACTAACTACATAAGGTACCAAGTAGATTAAATGCTTAACATTTATGATTAACATGTACGATATAAAACTTATATTGAAATTAAACTTAAATTTAAAGTTATAGTGATCATAATTTGGACACCGCTTGGTAGATAAATTCCGCATTTTAAAATGTGCTCAGAAGTATTTCACCAGACCATCGTTTATTTTATGAACGCAATACAATGTGGTGTCACGACTTTTTGCTTTTTTACTTCTTATTGGTTGGGTTTTAAGTTGAAAAGTAACATTTAATGTCTTTAATTTAAGATTCCAATAATCTATAATTATTTAGCACCTGGATGACCGGGTTTAATCAGTAAATTAAAACACGCCTTTTCCCTGAGTTCCCTGACAAAACACCATGTTAACCTGAGTTTGCCTGCGACCATGGGTATAAATTCAGTTCAGGATAATATTTTGTCGTGTAGTGTAGGTAAGGTTAAGACAATACAACACCATGCCCTGTTGTTCGGTTTACAACGTTAGAGTAGCTTCCCAGATCCCTCAAAATCCAGTCTGATAACAAAGTAATTGGGCATATGCAACTAAAAAATATATTTTTTATAAAAAACTGTCTCTTCAAGTCTTACACAAATAAAGTGTATGATAAAGGTTAACGTGTCATAAAGGTTAAAAAGAAAACAATCTCCGGCTAGTCAGGTGTCACCCGAGAAGCCATTATATTGTAGCCTTAGAACAATATTTTTATATCAAGGCGTAAGATTGGAAGCGCATTTTTCCCTATACCGGCGCAGGCGCGGCTGTCCGAGCTGACTTGTAATTTCAAGTGTTTACCCGGCGCGCGCAGCGGGGCGTCCCCAACAATGCCCATATCCTTTTCACATAAAATTATATGAAAAGTCCAGCTACCAAGCCTCGGATCGACGGCCCGATACTGCCCCGCATTATGCCCGCTGCCTACCGAGAACTTTTTATGAGGGATCAAATTGATTGGTTCGGTGATAATATCTGCGTGGCGCATTGTGCGACGAGCCCGCCGGATCGGTACCGGCTTCCGTGCTCATCGATTATGCAGCTTAACTTCTCACACCTTTTAAGACGTGTAATTTAAAGATGCGGGCGATACTAGCACGTAATAGATATGCACATTTTAATGCGAGAAACGGTGAGAGATTATTGATCCGCTCTGAGCTCGTCTATGAAGCATTGAACTCTTATTACAGCTATCGAGACCGCGTGTAAATTATCATAACATTGTGTATCACGCACTCAAGTAATGAGAAAAGGCCTCTTTGTGGTTGAGATATATTATAATGTCTTGTTTTACCAAAATTGGAGATCGAGGTACCGAAAATTGAATCAAAGTCGCAGCTTGTAATTTATTGGATGCACACAACGAATCATCCGCGGGCGGGCCGGGCAGGACGTGCGCGAACGAGAAACACAAGACCATGAAAATAAAAATATATTACAAAATGAGGCCCACTTTGTGTTTTGAAATTACAATCAAATAAATTACTTTTTATTGCTCAATCTTGTTGGGTTTTATTAAGGTATCGGTGCTGAATGCGAGAGAATAAAACATGGCGGGTTTACACGAGATACAACATGTTCGGAGCGCCATCGCCGTGTGACGGGCACGGCTTTACATGGCCCTCGAGTTTTTGGAGATAAGCCATCGTGCGGGTCATGTCGACAAGCGGACAATGAAGGGACACACTGGTCACTTTCTCTCTTCCAACCTGAACCCTGCTCACCCTACTTTAGCCACTCAAGCATTCTTATTTCTTGCGCTCTGGTTGAAATACGACATGCTTGTGAATCATACGAGTCCAAATTCAAATAAGCTGCTAAAATACTGAGCCCCGAAGCAGGTTCGGTAATAAATTGTCATTTATGCCGTCATTTGTTTAAAATATCACTTATGCACGCGCAAATAATGGTGTGGCCTATTTAACTTGTCTAGTGTTCGAGCTCATAACAAAGTGTAAAACCATATTTTCAGTTCAGGGTGAAAATAAACAAATCACAGTGACATGGCGGGAGGCATGCGAGCATATTGTTGATTAATGCTGATTGCTAAAGTGCGTCAACGCATGAATAAGTAATGGTTCAGCCCACCGCGGCGTTTCCGTCTCAACCGGTCCTAGAACAATGTGCCCAAACATTTTCTTCACTTATTATTCGACATATGGAATACACACGACTTATCAACTAGACTCATTTACGTACATCCACCCATTCCGGTGTGCATTAAACATCCGACGGTCTGATGGGAATTAGAGCACGGGACTTGCTTTAGTTTGGCTTCAGCATTGAAACTAATGACATCCATTTCCAATTTTGTGTGACTACTTAGCGATCATACTCTTAATTGAATTGTAACGGGTAACCACCAGGACCGCTATCTATTACTAACTGGCGAGAGAATGTCTAGGCCTAAAAGTGAATAATCAAGATCAAGTGCGGGTAGTTCGAAAAACCCGCGCAGCTCAAAGGTGTTGATACATTCTCTCGCCAGTCTGCCTGCGACCACGGGTGTAACGTCATGCCCGAAACGTCAGGATATAATCAAACGTAAGTTTTAAGACCCGTTTGTCTTTAAAATATAAACCCAAAGTATCCTTTACTTTCCAACTCATGGTACGGCTACAGGTTCCCTCACGATGTTTTCCTTCACCGTAACTTCCTAACCTTACAGGTGTCGTATCTGCAAATCGCAAAAGTTAATCATCGGATCATGGTCCGGAGATGCACAATGCTCGTGTCGCGCGCAGCCCGCGATTTGTCATCGTCACCGCCAGCGTCTTGCGCGTGCGTATTGTTGCCCTGAGTTATGGCCAACGCCGGCGAATCGAGCTCTTCCGCTTTGCCTGTGCTTAGGAAACTAGTTTATCTTTTACCATATAGCACATTCGTGTTAGACGAAGAAAATAATGCGTATTAAAAAATAACCATTGCCAGTTAAATTATAGGCCGAGCCACACCGGATTCATCATCATATCAGCCGAAAGACGTCCACTGCTGAACATAGGCCTCCCCCAAAGATTGCCACAATGACCGGTCATGTGCCACCCGCATCCAGCGGACTCCTGCGATCATCACCACGTCATCAGTGCACACATGCTTCACAAGTATTCGGTTTTTAAGTTTTTATGCGAACGTTGCTGTTCACTTTCAATGGTATGTTACAGTTTGCAGTAAATCGATTGAGTAGGTACTTCCCAATTAACGTAGGTAAATATAATTTGGACATAAGCTCCTAAGAGTCTGCCTGCGACCACGGGTGTAACGTCATGCCCGAAACGTCAGGATATAATTAAACGTAAGTTTATGCGATTAAGACCCGTTTGTCTTTAAAATATGGACATAAGCTTACTCTCAAACACCAAAATGTTTTTCGTGATGTGGAATCACATCAAATATTCTTATGTTGAACTTATTTAAATTCAAGCATTCTCTGTCAGTCATATCCATTTTAAAGTTATAATAATCATCTTTAGGTAAATATAGTTTATTATTAAATATAAGCCGCACAAAAATCGCTTAGATGCTTCGAATTCCATGAGAGAAGTCTACGAAAGCTACCAGAAATTCCTAAATGAACCGCTAAGACGCATGTCGTCATAATAGCCTTAAATGCACATTGTTGCGAGAAACACTGGCGCGGACGCCGATGGCGGATAAGGGCCGTCATAAGTCGGCGCGTCGCGTCGGCAAATAACGACAAATCGCGTCGTGCGGACCGCGACGGCGGACCTACTGCAGGATTTTCCTTTAAGGATTTGCGAGTTGTACCACAAAAAAAAAAAAAACCGGCAAAGTGCGAGTCGGACTCGCGCGCGAAGGGTTCCGTACCATTATCCATTTATTATTAAAAAAATACAGTTAAATCAACCTACCTCTAAAACTATAGAAGATAATTTAATCAAACCAAAAATCGTTGATAGAGTTTATTAATATGCATAACATATATTTTTTTTAGAATTTTATATCGCGTAGTTTCAAAAATAGAGGGGGGGGACACATTTTCAGACTTTGAGAGCTGATATCTCGAAAACGATTTGCTTAAATAAAAATGAGATTTATAAACCTTCATATCATTTTCAAAGACCTTTCTATTAATACCCCACACGCTTATATACAACTAAAAAATTTTTTTTATCCCTCAGTTACATGTATGGAGGGCCCCCACCCCAATGGTTTTTTTTTTACAATTTAGTATCATAATCCTGTAGCGGTTCATACAACACATATCCTTACCAAATTTCGTTACTGTAGCATTCATAGTTTCCGAAAAAATCGGCTGTGACAGACGGACAGACGGACAGACGGACAGACGGACAGACGGACATGACGAATCTTATTAAGGGTTCCGTTTTTGCCATTTTGGCTACGGAACCCTAAAAAAACATTCCAAGGTGGTTAGTAAAAATCAAAAGTCCAACTATTCTTTATTCAAGTAAGCTTATTAATATGCATTTTCGAATCGTCTGACATTATCAAGAGAGAGAAAAAAATCTACTACTGGTTCAAACCCTACACCGTTCCTGAGAAGAACCAGTAAGAAACTCAGGTGGACTTATTTTTTCAAACCAGTATATTATTTTATGTAATAAAGAATTTATTACATAAAATAATATATTATTGTAGACATTTTTATAAATGTTAGTATAGGTTGAGTTACTTTCAATGTCCTATATGACATAGTTAGATATATTATTTTTGTAGCACACACACAAGCAAGTCTGATAAAGAAATATTATGTCCTAGTCGTTAGACGATTTCTTAAATGAGAGCGAATAAGATAGTTTACCTAAGTGCCATTGAAAGCAGCAGTGATTCCTAAAAAAAGTAGGTATTGTATCGTGGACAGTAGCTAGCAAAAGCTAAATTACAAAAACCGGCCAAGTGCGAGTCGGACTCGCGCGCGAAGGGTTCCGTACCATTATCAATTTATTATAAAAAAAATACAGTTAAATCAACCTACCTCAAAAACTATAGGAGATAATTTAATCAAACCAAAAATCGTTGATAGAGTTTATTAATGTGCATAATATATATTTTTTTTAGAATTTTATATTGCGTAGTTTAAAAAATAGGGGGGGGGGGGACACACTTTTCAGACTTTGAGAGCTGATATCTCGAAAACGATTTGCTTAAATAAAAATGAGATTTATAAACCTTCATATCATTTTCAAAGACCTTTCTATTAATACCCCACACGCTTATATACAACTAAAAAAAATGTTCTATCCCTCAGTTACATGTATGGAGGGCCCCCACCCCAATGGTTTTTTTTACAATTTAGTATCATAATCCTATAGCGGTTTATACAACACATATCCTTACCAAATTTTGTTACTGTAGCATTTATAGTTTCCGAGTAAATCGACTGTGACAGACGGACAGACGGACAGACGGACATGACGAATCTATAAGGGTTCCGTTTTTGCCATTTTGGCTACGGAACCCTAAAAAACAGTTCAAGTAAGTTTTTTTTGTACCTGTGTTTGTCCAAGTGAGCAGACGTATCGTTACGAAACACAAGAAACGAACGACGTGATGGTAAGCCACATTCGCGTTGCCCATGGAGATCTACTTGAGAGTACTCAGAAGTGCATTATCAACTATTCCGAAGGAGAAAGCTCCTTTCTGTGAAAACTGAATATTTCTAGAAATACACAGCTGCCTGCCGACTATCTATACAAAATTACAATGTCGCGTAATATCTTCACTACGGAACGTGCAGCTCGGAGCGGTTGTGATTTAAACATGATTTTAGTAATATGTTCTGGTTGATACCCAAAAATATTAAAATCATAGCAGAGGTCATATACCGCATTATATTGAAAATTAAAATTGAGAAAAATATCTTTTTTTCTCCAAATATTGACGCCTTACCTAATTAAGTAGATAGATACGTACCTACCTACACTTAATTTTTTTTCTTAATTTTTTTAAAGTCCTAAAGTAAAGGTAAAAAGTAAAGTCCTAAAGTAAAAGTAAAAAATACATATCGGACTACACTTAATTAGTTACTCGAATATCCGATAGTTGCAGTGACAGCCCTGAGCGGAGCGCACTGACTGTACTGTCGATCTACGCTACTCGATGCGCGTGCGCGCTGTTTTATGCTCACTTTTCTACAATCCCTTACCGCACGTATTGTCTCCACACTGACAACTGAAATATATGGGAAAACGATGCGATTTTTGTCTAGTGGCACTGCGTGGGGTACGCTCCCGGTGAAATATTGTGCTGCTGCGTCTGTAGGAATGATATCGATACGTGTGATCTAATAGTTTTGTTTTTATTTATGTTTAATATAAGTAATTATAACCTAAACTGAGATGTTAGTTTCGTAGGTTATGATGGAAGACGTTAGTATGAACGGGAATTTAACGTGCAATTTTTGCATTTTTTTTTATTTCGCTGAAAGTATCTATGTTTCTAGTATTTGTTAATTTCGTGAACGTAGAATGTTGGCTTTGCCAAACTTTCAGAAGAAACTGTTTTGCCTACTGTGTTAACATACTTTTGTAGACAATAATTAGTATGATTGTCAGATAATTATTAACGGCTATCTTTTTATTTTATATGCCGGGAAAAAGGGCAGTGATAATTTTATCTGACAGATATGTTTAAATATCCGGGGATTGTGAAAAAGATACTTAGATATTTGTATCCAGCAAGACTTTAAAATATACTTTCATACCATTATGAGCTTTGTATTTACCAGAATAGCAACGGAATCCTCAAAAATAGAAGGTGAATACTGCTGATGCAAATGTCGGATAGAATAACAAAAATACTAGGTACTTTACTCGTAAACATTTGTAATCTTCAGCTAAAAAGTATCGCTCCTGTTCACTATAAAATGGTATTTTCTTTAAATGCAGAATATCTCGATACTTTGTGGCTAAGACGGATTTATGCCGAGCTTGGGTGTGGTGCGCTTTTGTCGCGATCCTATCTCGCCCATTATTTGTACATCATTACGTCGGATATACGCATATGCAAATTTATGAGGAGAGCACAGATAATGCGAAGTGTATTCCTGGAATCAGTCTTTGGCAATTACTTTTAACAATAAATTTCGCGACACTGTAACTGCTTATTTAGGTGTTAACTAGTTATGAACTGTGTACATTCGTACATAGTAGATAAGAAAGATAAGAAAATATATAAAGTCAAAATATGTACGCATGGAATCCATACACTCAAAATTAATAATACTCGTATGTTCATAATACCTACAGAAACACAATTGTCACAATTCATAAAGCTCTTTGACATACGTTTTAAACGGTATCCTGTCGTTTGACCAAAAATTGTTTAACAAATTTACACTTGGCAACCAACTACTGGCAAAATTATGTTTCGGCATATCCTTTTTTCTACAAAAACATCTTTGACAATTTATTATCTTAGCCAAATAATTAACAAATAAAATATCATTTTATAAGAGGTATTTTTGGCAAAAGAATATTTAACAACAAAGTAAACTAATAAATTTACCATTAGCCTAAAAATGTTTGCTAAAATGGGTTGGAGTATAGCAAAGTGGGTTTTTTTGTTGCAACCCAGTAAATTTTTCCCCAAAATCAAAAATGCCCGAGATATTCGACATCAAATAAAAAAAAATTAATATAACATTCATCGTAATCTTGACCAAAATCTGCAGTGAGCGAGCGAAGCGAGCGAACAAAACCTTCCGGGGCAGATCCGACTCGGATAGGTTAGGTTAGAAGACTAAGGCGGGAGCTTTGCTCCCGCCTTAGTCTTCGAGGTTATTTTTTTTTATTGTAACCCAGAAAACTTTTCCCCAAAATCGAAAATGGTCGAGATAGGTATTCGGTGAATGTACAAATATGTTAAACGTAGTTTTAGGTGACATGTAAAATATACAATTGATTTATTTATTAATTTATACATTGTTCTAATGTATAAATTGCTTAATGATTATTTGTCAATTGAGTTTTTGTAAAATGATACATTTGCGGAATAACATTTTTGCCACTAACTACATTGGTGAAACGTTTGTTGTAAAATAAATATTTGCTAACATTGTTTTGGTTAAACATTAGTGAACCGTTTTAAACTCCTAAGTTTGAGATAGGTAGGTAGAGGTACATAATGTTCAAAATGCATACAGACTACACTATTCATACTAACTGTTTGATCGTTTAGTTTTTAGGTATAAGCTTAGAATGCTTAGAAAACATGGATTTTCAAAATGTACCTATTGTTGCCACGGCCAGTCACGCACAGTCCCAATCAAAATCGCCACAGTCTTGAGCTTGACCTGTGTTTACGAAGCTTCAAAGGAATTACATATAATTTACTCAGATAAGTAAGTATTGGTAACTAGTACGCAGATAAATATCATCCATTTTGAATCGGTTCAAGTTATTTACAGCTTTCAATTTGCTCGTAGTCCCGAATGTCGCCGTTACTACGAAACTTGTGTAATGGTACTAGGTACCTACTTTATAGTTTCGGATACGACGGAATTCAAAAACGCTTTTGGAGGTTTAATAGCCAGTCTTAGGCTTCTAGCCCGCCCGGAGCGCTCGGGCCCCTATAATAACCGCTCGACGACGCTATCGCGGCGATCACCGCCGAAATCAATTTTAAACAAACTCTTACTCTAGCCACCACCTACAATTATCATATGGAACAATGACTGGTACCCACTAAATATAAGCCTAAAGTTTTATGAGTATTCCGATCGCTTGAAACATTAGATGAGCTAAGATCTCAAAAGAACCATTATTAGAGACGAGATTGGTGGTTGATTTCTGGATGGATTGATCTGTTTGATTGATTCTCATTGAAACAAATAAGAAAAAATATTGTATTACAGAACATTCAGAATGAAGATAGGAGAAGAATTACAAAATTACATCTTAATACATTGTTGGTTTTATAATCCGGTTTCGACCTGAATGAAAAAATTACGTGTATTAGAAGATACAGTCGACTACTAGCAGATCATTTTCATATTACTCTATAGTAACGAGATGAAAAACTGAATACATTTTAGTCGACTGTAAGCTAATTAGGGTGCCTAGGAGTGAATTTTCATTTCATTTATTAATATAAATTGTACAGATTTGTAAATAAAAAAAATGTTGAACTAAAAAACGAATATTTATGCGTTGAAGTCCCGAATCTCGGTAATTACCTAACATTGCACCAATCGTCACTCCTAAGTCTCCTAACCTGTCCTAGTTTTGATATGTGTTGTAGTTTGTAGGTAATAAGCACCTACACTGTAAACCGTATAACTTTAAATTTAAGGAAAAATGTTGAGTGCTACCATTCGCCAATAAACTGTCAAGCAGTTTGGCGAAAACTATGCATATTGCTTTACTATATTATACCTACTAGCGACCCGCCCCGGCTTCGCACGGGTACTATACCTACACAAAAACCTTCCTCTTGAATTACTCTACCTATTAAAAAACCTCATCAAAATGCGCTGCGTAGTTTTAAAGATTTAAGCGTACAAAAGGACATAGGGACAGAAAAAGTGACTTTATTTTATACTATGTAGTGATATATTTTTTTTTATGTTGGCATAACAAAGTGGCTCCACTCCACCTGATCGTAAGTGAAAAGTAGGGCCCAAATCGCGGCGGCAACGAACAGGAGACAATCAGTAACCTGTTAGTTGCCACCGCCTTGCTGGCCCGCTAGATGCTTCTTCACGCTTCGTTTAAAGGGTCCCAACTCATAAGTATGCGGAAACATATGTGCCGGTAAAGAATTCCACTTTTTAATAGTCGCCGGACTATATGAAGGAATTATCGAATTTCTTAGTACGTGTGGGAATATTTTCCAATATATCCTAGTCTATTAAGTTAATAAAAATAGGTATAGACTGGTTCTTCTCTACCGGACTTGCCAGGACTCGCTAAGCAGCCGGAACTGTAGCACTAGGCAGTGTTAGAGGTCACTCGGCTCCATCGATAATGGAAGGTTCTTTTTTGGATCGCACGAGATACGATCGCGATGATTTGTTGACTGCACACAACTTAAATATTGAAATTAAAATTCATTTGTGATTTTTATCTCATGAGTAAGAATTTATTTAGTGAATAGATAATGTGTAAATCATTACATTGTCTTTTTTGTGATATATGCCTGCGAGATATGGGGATCGACAAGTTTTTGCCACGATTTCCTAATATAGGTGTAATATGACTTAGGCCGTGTGGTGACGGCAGTAAGAATACATTTGTCACCACCCCAACTCCTTCTACCGGGGGTCGCAACAGTCGACTAAAGGATTGAAGTGTCATTGATTCTTATTTTATAAAAGATTGATAATGGGCAGCAGCGTCATCATAGTGGACACATTACTGCGATCGCCAATCCGCTTGCCCAGCGTGACGATTATGGGCATTTACCTCCTAATGCGTCTACTTGTATACGCCTAGTTAATAGGAGAGGCCTACGTCCAGCAGTGGACTAACATAGGCTGATAATGTGTGATGATGACTTAGGTAATTGGTTTTCTCATGGATGCTATTATCAGAACTGGGCCAAACCGTAAGCATCAGCTTTCAAATAAAAAAAATATCAGCAGAATCGGTTCACCCAGTCGGAAGTTCTGAGGTAACAAACATAAAAAAACTTACAGTCGTCTTGAGAACCTCCCTTTTTGAAGTCGGTTGAAAAAGCTAGCTGATTCGCACATATAACGAACGACAAGCCTCGTTTCCCGCGCCTGTGTAAAATACGAAAAGCAAACATTCTGATTTACCGCGAGCCCAGCTGCAGCACCGGCAGCCGCCGGCTTGTGTCCAGGTTAGTAAAATTGAAATTGATGATCATGTAAGCTTTATTAGTAGACGCATAAAAATGTTGAATAAATCAAAGATCGAGCCAGTATATTGCATGTCACCGCATGATCTACTATCGGGCACCGTTAACACTTTATTGCCCTTCATACTTGCACCATTCCGAGAAAGTAAATTACTTGTGGCGATCGTAAAATTAATGCCCTATACGGTAATACGAGTACTTTGGCTTGTCAGTGTCAATTTTTATGACGCTCTCACTTGATATCACGACGTATTGGAATCTATTAAAGGAGATACTTTCGGTTCATAAAGTAGAATTTGACGTATTTTATTAAAAGTAACGTGTTTTCATAATCCGGCGTGCAAAATGCTTCAACTTTTCTAAATATACGAGTGTTGTAGGAAGATGTTGCAAAAATATAAAGATCGAATTTCACCGCGTCGCCTACGGCGCCCAAGCTAGGACAGCAAGTAGATAAATATGCGAATATTTTTTCTTAATTTTCAATGAAATGTAGCCGTCTATGGTGGTTGTTGTTAAATATTGCATTTCAACGAAATATTTACGAGGGTAGTAATTTTTCAAGCTGGACAGGCCCTGCAGCGGCGAGCGGCGCGCGCCTGGCCGTAGACACTATAAGTGCTAGAACACGGGGCGTTATTTTGCGGCGCCCCGCCGTGATCCAAATTATTTAAACTGCTATGAGCTCAATAATCCTATAAGTAATTACTTTATAAGATAAACACCTGCGACAGAGATGTCAGACGAACATTGTCAAACGAAAAATGATAAACAAGTGCGTACTTTCTTCTAAAGCGATATGACCTGATGCAAGCAGATGACCACTTTTTTCCCCTTTCAGTATACCTAGGTCATTTGAAGCATGATTCTTTCAAATGGAAGCTAAGGAGCGCAAAGTGTTTCGTTTCCTGCGACCATACATGTATAACATGGACGTCTAATGCCAGCTCAAAAATGCCCCCAAAAACAATTGTTTAATTGTGCCAAGATGGGCAGGACATAGCGCTTTTCTTAACACCGCGCATATTTCGGCGCAACATCTTTGACAAATGTTTACATATACATCAGCCAATCAAAACTTTGATGCACCAACCACAACTATTTTTAAATGGCGGCTTAAGTTTTTACAGGTTGATTTTGAAATTAATTGCAGTGATGTATTGAAGAGGGGGTGACACTTGTCAACTAAAATTCAGGACCTTTTTTGTTATGGCGTGCAGCTTCCATGTTTTATTTGTTCGTAGTTCATTTCACATTTTATGTTTACAGGCGCGGATCAAGGGGCGGGGGGCAATGGGGGCACTTGTCCCCCCCCTCTCACACTGGACTTATGTATGCCTAGGCGGTGTTTTAAGTATAAAATACAATCATATCATAGGGCAGTCCCCCTCCCCTCAACGAAGTCCTGGATCCGCGCTTATATGTTTACGCAGACTGTGGAATACGAAGTTTCTTCGTGTGTAACGCAGGGGAGTGTGGTAAACCACCGCGCCGTGTGTTTTCAGACATAGAAACAACTAGTCTTATCTTAAGCACCGCTTTGTGCTAACCTGTAATAACTAACTTTGCAACTCCAACAATTACACTTATATTATACACGGTGTAGTAGAGTGACATTTTGGTACTACAAGGAGTCAGATATAAGCTTAGTTTCAGTGGTACTTTTTTCGAAGTAAATATTATTGACGTCATTGATTGTAAAGAGCTTTCTGTAGCGGCGTGTAACATTTGAATCGTATAATATAATTCCGTTTTGTACTGTACCTTTAATAATGTGTAGCCATAACCTATGTAAATGGTACAATTATAAACATACCTTATTATGTAAAATGCCAATATTAGAGAGAGAATCACTTTTATAGATGCTACATAACATAACCTACCCATGTAATGTAGTGTATAGGGTGGAACAAGTTTCATACTTTAAATAATACATCAAATTCAATAGCATCGTAGAAAATATGAACATTAATCATCGTAACCATTAAATATATTATCATTGAATATATCTTGATAGTTTACATACTTCGATCGATCGTTGGCATAAACTTAATGTGTCGCTGGTAGTTATAACTTCACTTAATTATATACTGAATATAAATTACATTGTAGTGAACTACTTGATTGCGTACTTTATTTATACTTTCCGCTTAGAAATTGATAACACCAGTATACAGGGTGTAAGTCTAATACGGGCGAAGCTCTTAAGGGGTGTTTGTTTACGACATAATAAGTACATTCAAATAACTTTTACTTCAAATCAGAGCAACAAAATTTTCCATACAAAATAATTCGGCGCGCAATGTAAAGCAACATACGCAAGTTAAGCACTCGTTGACAGCTTATTTCAAAACCAGATGACATAACTGCCAAATCAACAATAACAAATGTTCGTACCTACATTGCTGCTCCGACAGTCTTAAAAAAATTCTGTGGGGTCTAAATTAAGAGTAACTTTAAAAAAACCTTGTAATCCATGATTACACTGATGAATCCCATGCCTGGTTTAATTGATCGCCCGTATTAGATTTACACACTGTATGAACAGTAAAAGCACCGAGACTTTGGACAACGTTGTATTTCTAATTGAGAATAGTAAAATGAAATACACCAGAGGAATCCGTTCGATGCCACGGGTTCCGCGCGAACTCTATTTTGACAACGCTCTCCGACGACAACGGCCCTACCGCGAAAAACGAAATTCGTAAATTTCGAGATTTCACTCTAATGACGCCTTCATTTGAGTGACAGAGAAAAATCCTCGAAATTTACGAATCTCGATTTTCGCGGTAGTAGGCCTGATATAATGATATCATAGAAGGCATGGTGGCACGAACAAAATTTTGCTAGGGACTTCCACTAGATATAATTTTATCGATAAGTTATTCTTTATTATGACGGAAGTAATGTTATGACTTCGAGATAAATTTATCTAAATTAGGCTTAGTTGTAAAGCAGTCGAAAATGATATAAGCTTGCGTTGGATGGAAATTGAACAAATATGAAAATAGAGTTTGTTATTAAAGTAGATTTTTATTACAATTTTATAAGTCCTTAAATATACATAGATAACATTGCTAGGTGGTAATCAGCATATTTTAGTTATTTTCTATTTAATGTTATTTTTCAAAATTGCTGAAATTATAAAGTCTAAAAGCAGACTTTAATTCATAAGTCTTCAGGTAGGTTATGTTACTCACGTGACACGATGTATCAGGATTTCAGGAAGTCACATTAATGACATTTTGTTTCCTTGCTTGAAATGTTCTATGTGATAGAGGAGGTTTAATATGTTGTGAAAAGGAGTCACAATATTTGTTAAGTAAGTATTATTTGGGCCAATTAACTTTCGATCGACACTATTTTGTCCCGTAACGCAGGTGACAATTTCAGAAAAAATGCTTATAAATTGTACCCACACAAAATATATGTGTACCTATAGTATTAATTGACGTACATTTGTCAGTTCATGAAAAGTAACGCAGCAGACAGAAAATATGTCGATCAAAAAGTTGTATGGCCCATTTACTTTATAATGTACGTAATGGCAAATCAAACCCGGTAATCGTGGACTCATCATCACGGAAAAATAATATCTACTAAGGTGCGCTCCCGGTTCTGAATTACCGGCAATTCCCGGTTCTTGCCATACAAATTCAGAACCGGGAGCACACCCTAACCTGTAATGAGTTGTCAAGCAACGATAACGTTAGATTTAACTCGAAACGTAAAAGCTGCCCTCGCGCTCGCGCCAATAAATAAGTACGAGCGCGATTGAATGATTTGCGTATCAGGGTGCTTAGACAAGTTGCCAATCGCTAACGCTAATTGTCAATCGTAAACGAAAAGCTAACCGTCATTGTCGCACTAATGTGAAAGAGTGACTGAGAGGGAAAACTACGATACGCTACTAAGCGTTAGCGATTGGCAACTTGGCTAAGCACCCTGATAGTTTAAAAGTCATGGTACGGCTACACTGGGGGCCTGTCGCAAACTTCAACAATCGTAAATTTCACGTCTCTGCCACTCGAACAAAGGCGTAATCTCAATGAGACATTAAAAGATGGCAAAATTGTCGATTTTAGGAATTCACGGTATATTTGTCGGCCTCCGTCGTAGCCTAGTTGGTAGTGCCTACGAAGCTGGAAGTTCCGGGTTCGAGTCCCGGTGAGGGAATTATTTGTGTATTTATTTATCACAATTTGATCCTTGGTCATGGCTCATAGACAGCACATTTAAGTATCTATATGTATACTAGGGTGGGTCACTGATGTATGAAGAAAAAAAAAGTATTTATTTTTTACTGGTAAGAGTTGTCAATAGTTCCGTAATTAGGTCGAAAAAGAGTGTGCAAAATTATTTGGCCATTGGATGTAATTTTCTGCCTCCGGATCTAATTGAAAGATTTCATAGAAACTTCAGTACATTTTGTACTGACCACAGTTGATATCTATGTTTTTACTTTTTATTGCAACTTGAGCTATGTTTGAGTATTGTGTTTGTATTATAGGTAATATAGGTAGTTTGTATTTCTGTACATAATTTGCATGTCGGATGACGACAGGATACCTGCTTCCGAAACCGTGTTGTACCTACTATCTGTACTGTATATCTGTGTGTCCTTAGCAAATAAAATATCTTTATCTTTATCTTTATCTTTATTGTGCTTATCTATAGTTATGGAGCCAAAAGAGACGAAAAAAAAGTCGAAAATAATAACTTTTTTTTTGAAGCTCCATACATTTTACGAAAATTACTAATCAAATCCGGAGGCAGAAAAACTTAAATTAAAAATATAATAAAAATAAGAGTGATAATCAAATATCAAATGGCACCGTTTTGTAACTATGGTCTTCAGAAAATCGATTTTTTTGAAAAATGACCCACCCTAATGTATACAGTGTGTGGCCTACAACCGGGGTGAAAATTTAAACGGTGCATTAATAAGCTGATCAACAATCATTTCCACATATTGTAATTAAAAAAAAAAAATTTACTTGAATTAAAAGTTATCAATAACTTATCATTTTTGAATCATTGAAAAATGTACAATTTTTTTTTTTAAAACCGTATCAAATTAGTGTAAAAATGCAAACAAAATTATTGTTATGACTTCCTACCTGGTATACTATCAAGATGTCTTGCGACTGACAAGCTACGACATCGTGATGCCAAGATCCAGTACTAAAGGTCCATAGCTTTGAATGACAATATCTCCGAACTTAACCACTTTGAAACACCGGGACCTTTACAGGATTATTGCTGATAGTCTAAGGAGTCACTCATTTCATTTTTCTCCCGTGTTAAAGACCACACACTGTATATCTATTATATTATATCGTCGCCTGGGTACCCAGTTACCCACATCGCAAGCCTTAATTGAGCTTACGGTGGGACTAGATCGATTTGTGTAAGATATCCCAAGATATTTATTATTATTTATTTTCTGGTTTCATCGCATCATGGTTTTAAACCCATTGCGCTTAGTTCCCTTTCCATTGTCTAGTTAGCTCAAACAACGTTAACCAACGCTTTATAACCGATGGTGCTCATTACAGGCTGCCTCGGGGTCCAGCAGGATAACGCAGCGTCTTCACACAAAACATCACTTAACTCAACAGTTCTGCGAATTCGTCGGATATTACCGGAGTAAGTTGGTTAATTGTAATGTTTTAAGTGAGATTTTGAACATAAGGCTAGTCAAAATGCTTATAATTATTTAGATATCTACCTATCATGTATCGTGCTGTACTTTACTTTCCTACTTTCATAGAAGTTTGGCTACGAACAAATAAAATATGGAATCCGTATTTTTACACGTATATCTGTTTATAATAACTAGATGCCTAATAACCAGTCATATACATATATGAAAGTAATAAAAATGTCCTTCTAAAGTGTCCCGTAGTTGGTACCGCTACTGTAATTATAATCATGCCGTTGTACTCTTCTTTTTTATTATATCGGTCTACAGATCTTGTTCACTTTGTGCATACTTTCCCTGTGTTATCAATGTCATTTATCATGATTAGTGAAAACTTATCACTGGCTTAGGAACTTCTTAATTGAACATGTTTCATAATATTTAATTTGGTGTTTGTTTTCCTTAATAAAGAAAAAAAATTGGTCTTTTGCAGTTAACGCTATGTACAATAACTACTAGCTTTAGCTCAAGTGATGCCCGCGCTTCGTCAATACTCGCTCTCCATCTCAGCAAACATGGAAATATCGATCTGGAGCGTGTTCCACAGAAAAGCAACTCAGGCCCACTTTGATAAATGCGTCGACGAAGTCTTAACCCGGGGGCTCTTGCAAAATAATTAAAACTACTTAACATTCAAGCTGAAAGTACATACTCGTACGGTAGCCAGGATTTCATTCCCATTGCGCGGTGATTGCAGGCAAGAGCAATCGATTGAGACTATTTAGTGATTCATGTTTATTAATACCGGATTATCAGATGATTGAAAGTTCGACAATAGAAAAATATTGTGGTTAATACCGGATTATCAGATGATTGAAAGTTCGACAATAGAAAAATATTGTGGTTTACCAGAAATGTTGTGTCATTTGGCAGTGAACAGAGAATTTCAGAGCAGAGAGGATGGCTGCTGGGGCTTAGAGGTGGCATCTTCGTAAAGAAAAGCAGTGAGACAGGCTTTAAAAGTATCCTGAGACGTGTATATGTATATCCAGCAGTGGATTTATGTAATTTAACCGATATGATGGCAGTTTTTAGTGGTGTCAGAATTATGCTTGCTTAACTAAGCCAAGCATTTGCCACCATGCCATTGATATGAATGCAGTTGACAAGGATACACCAGTCATGTTGGCTTGTATCAAGTACACCACTGAACATCTTATGACGGATAGTCTAGCAGCATTACGTCTGTCACATTTACGCTGGCTTAAAGTTTGCTTGGAACTTGTCTAATACTGGACGTCATGCAACTTTAGAGGCATTTGTTACGTATATCACAGTTAAATAAATAAATATCTTGGGACATCTCACACAAATCGACCTAGTCCCACGGTAAGCTCAATTAAGGCTTGTGATGTGGGTACCAGGCGACGAAATATTTAACAGATACTTTTAGATTCTTAAATACATAGACAGCCATGACCGAGGAACAAATATTTGTGATAAATAAATACACAAATAATGCCCTCGCCTGGATTCGTATCCGGAACTTCCAGCTTCGTAGGCAGGGTCAATACCGACTAGGCTACGGAAGCTGGCAGTTAAGCTTGTTTTACCGAGGAAATCACACGCTATTAACATGATGACAATTCTTAGGCTGCGGCTCCATTGAGGGGGAGAGGAGCGGAGATGTGCAAAATTGGCCAATGAGACCGCATGACAGTGTCTCGAGTTTTGAATTTGAAGAATGCAATTAGTCAATTTTGCACATCTCCGCTCCTCTCCGGCTCAATGGAGCCGCAGCCTTGCAGGTATTAAACTGGCTTATCTGAGCCAAATCCTTGGCAAGTGGAGAGAACCGACTCCCAGTTTGTGGCTCATTTAGCGCTCGGGCCGGCCGGCGCGCCCCATTACTTTGCTGCGCGATTGATATATTCCTCCGCGACATGCGATCGCGACACGTCACTCCACTCACCGCCTCGATTGCCGCTATTTGCTACTGCCCTATGCACAGTAGCTTAAGCGATTTATAACCTAGGTACCTATGTTTTATTGCGAGATCCATTAACGTTTCTATATTGTTGCAACAAATGAAATCATTTTGTTAAATATTTTGCTATTATAAAAGTAGCACCACAAAAGTCCTTTATGTAAATTATAAAGAAAATTTTAATTTATATACTAAAGCCCAGTCTAAGTGACATAGAAGGAGAATGAACCACTGAGCCATCACCTTTCGCAGGTTGTTGTAAAGAACTTCGTATTTTTTCCTATGAGGTACTTGAAATGATGTTGATGGACATTTAATTAATTCCGCATAAAAAAAATAAGTTGAGCTACTTATGTTGCATATGAGGCACACAAAGAAGAATAGCCTGATTCTTAGCAATTAAGGTATCAGAAACTAATTACATGAGAATGAATGCAAATGCGTTTCCTAATTAACTCTAAAAGCGTTCTCTTTAGGCGACAAAAGGCATCCTCTGTGCTCTGGCTGACCAGCAAAGTCCAATTTGGCTGTATTATCATAAAACATAAAATTCAAAACGGTAGCGTAACGGTATGGTTTGCGGAATGCTCTTATTGAAACTCGAAGGACTAGAATATAGACAAATAAACAGGCTGATAAAGATCTCGGTGACCATAAATCTACAAACTCTTTTATTGCAGGTTTCTAGTTCGCTCGAAATTAAAATCTTAGTTAATTAACCAGTCCAGATATCGATCGAGATAATTATTAAATACGACCACTGACGCCATTTCGGATTGTATTCAAGGCATCGTAATATCTGGTTCCCGCGCGAACGTAGCAAAGTAATAAGTCGGATCAAACACAAATATTTACATGTGTACAAGCGGAAGGTGGGAAGGTTTCACCTTTTACAAGCAATTTGAGGTTATTTATCATGCTGAGTGCGCGCGCGCCGGTTTTGGTGCAGCTTCTTTACACACAGAAGCCATTATAAGTATCAGTTTCAGATCATAGATCATAAACGCGTTTTTATTTAGAGACGGAGGTCGGGTTGTGGGGGGTCCTGTCGCATGAGCCTCTCCATTCATTGTTGACTTTTTATTCTCGTGTGTATGTCACAATTTTTGTGGGCAGCGCCATAGATCTCAAGACATAAATATCGACGGAACATTCCGTATGGATTCTTACGGGATCATTCCTAAATCACACATGTAGATATATCGATGCAGCCTAATCTTTACTTTATGATTATCGTAAATTTCAATTTGATTTTAATAACTTATTTACTGTTTGTAATGTCGCCTATATTTAGAAATTAATCTAGATAATCCTATAAAGACACAAAAGCATATAAAGACACAATTTTCTGCTTTCAAAACACAACATAACTTGGAAGATAATATTTGAAATATTATCTTTATAGACAGTATTTTTGTTAAAGTTGTTTATTGTTGGTACGCATTCTAATATGAACTTATGAGACAATTAAATTTATGGATTATAGCTAGGGAGCTTATCTACATTTTTTTAACTTCAGCTGCTACATTTAAAAAATTATAAAAATTGAAACATTGAGTGCGTACCTACCACCTACTCGAAGACCATTCGTACATGCTGAGCAAAAACACAAACTCTATTTTGTGATGTTGTATTCAGAAAACACGAGAGTCGCTCAGTTTAGTAATAAAATGTTAATAAAGTGCGTAAATCAAGATAAAGTCGATATTTCAGAGAGTTCGAGACAACGAAATACTCTCAGGCGAGGTGTATAATTATACTTGTATGGATGACTCCATAACTCTCTGTTACAATACAGCTCATGTTCCTGCCGTGTTCAACTTAATCTATTCCAAAAATAACGGTTAAACTAGTTTATTACCTGCAGTTATGTATAAATTTCGATCTCCTACTCCATTTACTCTATACATAAATAAATACCTTGGGAAAATTTTACACAAATCAACCTAATCCCACGGTAAGCTTAATAATCGCTTATTTTTAAATACATAGAAAATAACCATAACTGTTGAAAAAATGTACCTATGTGATAAATACACACGATAAAAACGGTGACTATGAAAATATAAGTAGGATACCTTAAGGAATCGAAATAAAATTTCAAAAAAATATTTGTTTCATTAATCATTCAATGAACGTCAGCCTACGTAGCCTAGTTGGCAGCGACCCTGCCTACGAAGCTGGAGGACCCTGGGTTCGAATCCCGGCGAGGGCATTATTTGTGTATTTATTTATCACAAATATTTGTTCCTTGATCATAGCTGTCTATGTATTTAAGTAACTACATGTATCTATCTATTATATATATCGTCGCCTGGTACCCACATCACAAGCCTTAATTGAGCTTACCGTGGGACTAGGTCGATTTGTGTAAAGATGTCCAAAAATATTTATTATTTATTTTATTTAACTTCGGAGTCATGTCCATATTATTGCGAATAATGACGCACATGCGTCCGATCTCTGGCAATAATAGATTAAACTCTATCATTTTGGGGAGAGTAAGGGTACCATTTTAACTGCAGTATTTTCAAGTAGCTCGCAATTGTGAGCAAAGTCATAAAGCCATGATATAATCTAAATAATCTCTGATATAATAAAATATTTATGATAATATTGACATGTGATCGAAAATAGGTATCACTTTTATTCACTAATCGAAATTTGTTCCATAACTTTCATGGATTTCCTAGGAATACGAATTGAAAATGATATTCATGCAAAACAGGAGTGGACGGATCTTTATTTTAACGATTCAAATGCATTTTATAAACGACATTAGTCAATACAAAATGTAGGTACTTTTAAAAACAAAATATTGACACTTTTAAAGAGGTTTAACAACAATTTTATTGATCACTAAAATACACACAGCAATAATAAAATATACAAGTTTATTGTCAAACTTGGGGCTCTTACGTGTTGTTACTTCATATCGAGTACATACCCATTAAATCACTCATGAATTTAAGTATTTTATAGCTATTCCGATGTGAAAACAATATAAAAGGATTTCAAGTCACCTTTGATTTATACTTTATAGGTGAGATGTGATATGAGATTTATTACCGATCGGTTGAATAGCATCCAGGATATACATACCTAGTTCTCTGATATTGACTCAGGCGTATAAAATATTATATTGAAACGTTTTTTATTATAGATAACGTTTGGAACCATTTATTTTCATCGTCACAAACAGCGATTTTGTTTCATGAAAATTACTACCTACTGAAAATTAAAACCATTGCACATGGTAGACATAATTTAAATTAATAGGAATTTGAGTAATACATAATTATTATATGTTCTCTATTAGTTTAATATTTATTTCAACTATTAAATCCAGCAACGAAGTACCCCATATAAATAAAACTGAACAGAAAAATACTGAATTACAATAATCGAATTAAAATGCACGATCATTATCTTAAAACGTTTTTAATAGACACATTCATTCATTAAAAGAATAACATTAAAATGTTCCGCTGGCATACCGAGTCCCGAGTTTCTCCGGGCGAGCCGCTTATCGGGCCCGATGGCGTTTTAGTTATTTCACGTATGTGCGAATTAGTTGATATCAAGATGTAATAAAATGCAAGCGGGTCGGCGCGGGAGACGGCTGCTCAGTCCCGTGGTCGCTGGGTGGCCGCTACTCGTCTTACGACAAACTTATCTTCACAATCGATCCTCTCGATAAAAATAAAAACACCGATGCCGAATGCTTCACGCAGTACTACGAAGCAATAACATTTCGAATTTTATAGAAGTAGCTGTCCGCATTTGCATTTCTATAGGAACCAATACATTCTGTTAACATATTATTAGCATTCCTGCACCACCTGCTTTAGATTCACTAAAGAGGATATATTTTTATGAATTGGAACCGTTTATTATTTTACTATAACCAATGATATTTTGAAAACAACTTTGACAACTTTTTGTCAATCACCATCATATTTAAAACGACGATAGGTAGGTTTAATAAAAAATAAACTAAAATTCAACTAAATTCATGGGTTACTTTACATAATAACGACGATACATAAATACAATAGATATGTAGATAGGTTATGGTTGTTTTCTATGTATGTAAGTGTCTATTTAAATACTCATAATAATAGCTATAATAATAGCTAATAGCTAAATAGCTCATACATAGAAGACAACCATTATCAAAAAACACATGATTGTGAGTATTGTGACATTTGTGATAGATAAACACGCAAATAATGTACCCGGAACCTGGAGCTGCGTAGTGAAGGTTGTATTTTATGCATTTCCCTACCTAACTATTGCCACTTAAACTATGCCGAACAAAATATCGTTCTCAGATACATGCATGCAATGCTGGAAATCTAATCATCTATCTACTGATCACTTAATGTCAATCAGACGAAACAAAATTTCAATATCATGATTGGAACATAAACAGAGGAATAATGGTGTATTGTGTGGCAGACAGTAATGCTGGCCCAGCCGCGTATTCTTTGCTTACCAAGCGACTCGAACGATCTGGCGAAACTGTGTTATTTCGACTTAGAAATAATAATAATCTAATCGTATAAAAGTGATCTTATATTATAGGGAGCAGAACATGTCAGAGGAATACGCTAAGTTGTTGGAACATTGCCTTACATCTGGCTACTTACTATGGAACGGTGAATTCTACCTTCAAGTGGATGGCGTGGCGATGGGGTCTCCAGTTTCTCCTGTTGTCGCAGACATCTTTATGGAGGACTTCGAGGAGAGAGCAGTCTCATTGGCTCCCATGCAGCCGAAGATATTTAAAAGATATGTAGATGACACCTTTACTATCCTTCCAAAAAGTAGTGTTTCAACTTTCTTAGATCATTTAAATTCCATTCATGATAAAATTAAATTTACTATGGAGTTAGAAAATGACTGTTCTCTGTCTTTCTTAGATGTTTTGGTTATAAGAAATCCGGATAAAACTTTGGGTCACACTGTATATAGGAAACCTACTCACACTGATAGGTATTTAAATGGCAATTCCCACCACCATCCCAGCCAACTAGCTACTGTAGGCAAATCTTTGTTTCAGAGAGCCCAAAAGATATGCGATGATCGGCATCTAGCTGCGGAGCTTCGGCATGCTAGGCAGGCACTTCGGGCAAACAACCTGAAGATCCCTCGAGCCGATCAGAAGACTCGTATTAAGATTCCCACTGTTGAGCGCAGGCCAGCCGTTCTGCCTTTTGTTGGAGGGGTTACAGACAGGATCAGCCGCATCTTGAAACGTGCTTCTATTAAAACCTATTTTAAGCCAATGAAGAAGATGTCGCAGTTTCTGAGGCCTGTTAAGTATAGCACGCCCTTACTGAATGCAGGAGTGTATAAGCTGGACTGTGAATGTGGGCTTTCATATGTTGGGCAGACAAAGAGGAATATCACTACTAGGGTGAAGGAACACATAGCCGATGTCAAGCACCGTCGACAACAGTCTGCGGTTTGGGAGCATGTCAGTGATGGACCGAATCATTCTATTAAGTTTGACAAGCCTTTGGTTCTCGTTAAGGAGAAGAGAAACATGCCTAGAATGTTGCGTGAGGCTATTGAGATAATGAAATATCCAAACTTTAATAGAATGGAAAGAAGCTTGTCTCTACCACCAGCTTGGGATCCAGTTGTTCATCTGATAAAGGAACAGTCTAGACATAAACCGTGAGGCTGATGTATTTGGCGGTGGTGACCATTCCCCCCCTTTTTAGTACTGGCAACATTTTTTCAAAATTATTTTAAATTTCCTTATTAATCAAAATTGTATGTTTTGGTTTAATGCATGATGATCTTAAGATGTACTACAAATGTTTTTTGAAAAGAGTTGTCCCGCTGAGTTTCTTGCCGGTCCCAATTTTAGGATACCTTCCTAACAATACAATCATACAAAGGAAGGAAATACTTCTCAGGCAGTGGCGTAGGGATAGAACCGGCGTAGATTATTTATTTTGTCTCTTGTCTTCATTCTGAAAATATTTGTAATGAATAACTAGCTTAATTTGCAAATTTTGTATGTACATCCACCCTTAAAATGTATTGTCTGTGGTTTAGTAATTTTTCTTTGGTGGGTAGTTTTGTACTTATCTTTCTTATTTTGATGGAGGTAGATCTATCAAATTTCCTCCATTGTCAGTCATCCGCAGACCACGAACCCTGTAAAGTGTTCGAAACGTCGGAATGAAGTTAAAATTAGTTAATATACGCGAGTTTATCCGTTTTCATAGTTTTATTTCATGATCTTATATTGGTTTGATAAATTGTTCGACTCAAGCGATTCAAGTACATAATACCACAGAGATGTCCCAGATGTGAGATGAAGCGGGTCAGAGGCACGAACGCCAAAATGTCAAGGCTTTATATTCCTTTCGCTTAGTGGAATCGCCTCCTCTTATCCAGTATAACTAAACCTCAATATTTCATCCAGCTAACCGCGCTTGAGGTCAAATAAAATGGTACATTGATGTGATGATCACGGCAAACGGAATGACAGCCAAGGTCCGCGGGACCTAATCTGATGGCGAAGTACTCGTGATCAGTGTGATCACATATCGACACTAATCTATTGGTACGTAATGAAAACAGTCCCGTATAACAACAATAGTGCGTAATAGGGAGCTCACGACTATCACGAGTAGACTAAACATGATGGACGGGTGCTTTATTACTTTTTATGGATATATTTAGGTGACTTATTAATCTTATTATGCGGCATTATTTGGCTGCAAAAGAGAACAGGTATTCAGGTGTTGTTTAATTGAAAATCTATAACCAATTAATTGTAAAATAAATTGTTGTTGTGTACTTTTACAATTAATTGGTTATAGATTTTCAATTAATTTACAATTAATGGTAGGAGGAATTGGTTATGTAATTTTGCAGCTAACAGGTATACAAATACAAATGTACATTCACCGCCAATAGTAATTTGCAAACAATGTTAACCAATAATTTCAATTGTTATTTTAATACTTTAGTTAGGATAATGATGTGGTTATGATATAAACGTTTGTGTACATCGTTCGCTAATATATTATGGATTCAATTATTGGATCAGTTGTCGTTCACTTGTTTATCTCCGTTTATATATGTATCTTCACTCTATGTAAGAAATTATATAGGATAAGAGATTATACTAACCAGTGTTTGTTAGAAGCCCGGCGCCGCAGGAACATGACTTTTATTGACTCAAGATTATGATTCTGCAAGCAAAACATTAAGTTTTATGACAAAATTATACCTATTAAATAATGTGCTAACATTTCTATAACTCCTGCGACCCATGTGAGCGATGGCCCGCTTAGGAAGCAAAAGTGATAAATTAGTACATTGTGCATCAAGGGAGGTAAGTCCAGAATTAATAACGAGAGTGTTAGAAGCCCGACGCCGTCAGGCGGAGGGCTTTTATGACTCAAGTTAGAATTCCGCTTACCGATCGTGATGCATACAATGTTTTTCATCACACTTGCCGACAAAAAAATAAGTTTTAAGACTTAATATTATTAAATGACGTACTGACATTTTTATTACTCCCTAGGGAATTTCACTTTTCTATTACTCCCGCTACTCACGCAAGCACTGGCGCGCTTAGACAGCAAGTGTGATGAAAAAGTTCTTGTTTCATTATATTATTATCTGAAGTAACAGGTAGGTATTTGGCAAGAATAAACCTCTTTCGATATCGGAATAATAAATAAAATAGATCTTAAAATAAATTCAAAGCTTACCCTAGCTCGAGTCCATAATTATAATGTCGAAACCACACATTATAGCTGATAGCGTTTATGCAGTAAGTAACCAATCGTTCAAATTTCATAACGACAATAAGCCGTAACTAATCCCTGTAATTCTAAATAGGCAATAGCAGATTAGGACCAGCCATTAGTGATATTCATTCACCACCAGATACAACGCTGACAAAACTAGGTAACATGTAGATAGCAAATCTGGCCAAAACTTGTTTTCTCTGGGCAGGCACATTAATCAAGAAACTCGGTTTTAGGATCACAAATAACTGGAAACAGTAATCTTACATAAGGGTCCTTAAATGGAGTATTAAAACCAAGTGCTTGCCTTTCAAGTATTATGGATACGGGTATCGGTGGCAATGTGTCTTGCCCATGCACCATTAGATAAAGTGAACTTAGTAGTCGCTGGTCGCGGGTTCGCAATGAATTAGTAGCGCTAACCAGGAAAACGAGAAGCCATTACGATTACGAAGTAAGGCAACTGTTATACGATGTATATTTTGGTTTAAATTCGAAAGTATAACATCCTTAAAAATACCTCTTTGAAACAAAAGCAGTGTCCTTTTGTTTCAACGAAGTCTACTTTAAAGATATTTTAAAGGTATTTTAAAGTTAACACATGGTTTTCTACATACATACATTGTTATACTGAAAGTCGCAGCCTTTTAAGACGCATTTAGACCAAACGAGCATTAGCTCATTCTATCCCCCACTCTACGTAATTCGTTCGTTACACAAAACGTCATTCGTCGAAATTCGTTGATTTCGTAGAATGGGGGATAGAATGAGCGTATGCTCGTTTGGTCTAAAATTCTAAATGCACCTTTGAAAGATCGCAAACAGATATACTTGTATTACGTTAAGTTAAATAAATCGAGATGAATCTTATAATTTGTGCACAGCCACGGACATGGTCACCTTTTGTCCGAGGACAGTATACATTTCTCAATAGCCAGACAAGAATGAATGAAATAATCTCCACAGCGACGTTATTTATATCACATATCTCCATAAACGTCGTCGACTGACGTGGTCATAAACCGGCAGGCGGCTTCTGTTCGACAATTAGGCAGGGCCTGCCCAGAGCACGACACGGCAATGCCCGTATCGGCGCGCGGTAGTTGACAATCGCAGCGCAATCTCACGAAAAGCCCATTTAGAGCTGCACCTGTCATAAACGCGCAGGTTCAACGCCCGGAAACTTTCAATTAACCACAAAATGGAACGTTTTAACAAAGCTAAAGATAAGCAAACAAACGTGATCCTCGGGCTATTTGGTTATGGCGAGTACTCATCAATAACGCTTCGGGGACGATAATATCGCGGACGCGTGTCTCTCGTAGAAGACCTTCCAACACCGTTATTAACCCGCAGATAGTCATCGCGACCGCGAGATCATTTAGTGATACGCTTTATATTAAATTACTCGGTCGTGCGTTGATAAAATATTCCAGGTATTCTATTACCGAAAACGAGATAAACACTGCCGGAGGTATTTAGAATTATTTTGAAATAAGCTTTATGGAAATTTGGGAATGTCGAAAATGGTTATGAGAACGTCGTTCATAATAATATAATGGTAACACAATAAAACCGGAATAGTAACAAAAATTCCGAGGTTGATCAGGGAAATAAAGACGCCGATTTTAAAAGCGCGTCACAACGCGTCTTCTAAAATAAAGTTTAATAGGTAATGTGCGGCTATGCCAGGCCCCAATCATCCACGTTGACAAGTGCTACAATTGTAAATTTACTGTTTCTCAATCGGGGACGTCTATAGGCTACAGATACAGCTTACCATCGGAAGGGTCGTGCGTTTGTTTGCCACCAACATAAAATGTAGTTCAGGAACTTTAATAAATCAGCAGTAAATAACTACTTTTTTGCGGAGCAAAATTACAATTGTCACAAAATACACGACAATTGTAGCGAAATTCCGACATAAGCCGAACCTCATATCAAGATTTGATTAAAATTAACAATATAATAACCTTGTTAGTAATATTTTATGTTGCTGGCAAACAAGCACATGGACCGTCCGGGTAGTAAGCGATAGCCGTAGCCTTGTGACGTCAGTAAAAGTGATATTTTACAATTGTCACACTTGTAATTATGGTGAAATAGGCCACGGTGGGAAGGTAATTGTATCGAAGTGTAGACGGAGCGCCAAGTTGCGTGTCGATATGGCATCAAAGTGTCACAGTTAGTGGCAGTTAATCTTCACTTTACATTACTCGCTTTTTACCCGCCGTCGCGTCGCGTCTCCGTGGTCCGCTGTCACTTTAATAGCGTCACCGCAATCTACATCTTCATCGACCTTCGTTATTGTGAACCATAATTGATATTTATCTATGATGCATGTCCAAATATTTTGATTAAAACTTTCACATCTATTTAAATGGTTAATCTTATACGTGTATGGGATCCCGGAAAAGCTCACAGCTCTCTTAAAGATAAAACTTTAGTGAGTAAAGAGGTTTGAAGATGAAAAATACAGACAACACAGAAAAATCCTTGTATTAAGGAGCGTACAGTCACACTAATAAAGTTTGAACCTTCCGAGGCATAGTGATAAGAATGGTTAAGTTATACTAACAACAATATCATGTCATATTTCGTTGCTAAAGTTACCTATGACGTAAAATGAGGCAGTGTCGAACACTTACGCGTTCACTTTATATCTATAAATAAGTGTTCTGCCATGAGCTCTAATTGAGTCATTGAATATTTTCCAACTTATTCCAATCAATACGCGATGTGAGAGATGGCGGTAAGTGTCCAGCTACTGTCGATATAAGTAAGGACGACGTTCATTACACCGCTAAATTACAAAATAGCGTGCACACGCCTGCCTGGCCGCATTCTACAGATAAACCGTACGCAGATAAACTGTATACGTATTTGCGTGAAAAATAAACCGCATTAACATAACAAACATTAGGCGTATGCGAAATGATGCAACTAGCCGCCTCTAATCAGGTTCTAAATATGTAATCGTTAGTACTCCGCGTTGGATAATATTGCGAAGTCGCGATATGGCGATACCGTTTCGCAGTGTACGGATTCGGAATGTTTGCTTTTGCTATTAAGTAGGAATATCCTAAGATCTTCTTACTTACAGGATGTAACAAAGACAGTGCGTTTAAAAGCATTTTTGATATCGGTTTAAGGAAACTTGATTGTTTAAGAAATTTCACATACAAGACAACTCATAAATGAAATCTTAAAAGTAATTACGATGTGATAATCTCATTAGAATAAAGTAAAATAAAATATATTAACTCAAAATAAAATATTTCGTTGTGTCGTGTCGCAAAAATTCACAAACCCTGCACAAAAAAGAGCACACGTATGACCTGAAATTGTTCACTAATATTTATGGAATACCCTGTATATACCAAAGTAAATAGATTTTACTTCGTTATTTGCATAATAAGTACGTCCTCCTCCTAATATCTGCTTTTAAGGCACCTTATTCAAGTCATTTCCATTACAAATATCTGATTAAATTGAAAGCGTTCGTAAACTAAAGTAAAACAATCAAATGCTAATAATTAGACTTAATCTTGTTGCAATAAGGTTTACCATTGCCAGTTAAATGATACAAAATTTCCCGATCGCAATCTCGCATGCATTAGGTACTTCGTTCTGCCTAGTGGAGATGTCTCCTTGGAAAATATTATGTAGGTAAAACACTTAAGTAAGTCACCTGGCCTGCTACCGCTAACACCATCATCATCATCATCAGCCTATGTTAGTCCACTGCTGGACGTAGGCCTCTCCTATTAACTATGCGTATAGACGCATTAGGAGGTAAATGCCCATAATCGCCACGCTGGGCAAGCGGATTGGCGATCGCAGTAATGTGTCCACTATGATGACGCTGCTGCCCATCATCAATCTTGTAGAATGGTCAGTGACACTTTAATCCCTTAGTCGATTCTTACGACACCCGCAGGAGGAGTTGGAGTGGTGACAAATGTATTCTTACTGCTGCCGTCACCACACGGCAACCCGCGAACACCGAATTTTGTAAATTTCGGGGATTTGTCTCTGTCATTCCTATTATATTAAAACAACATGTAAGTCAATGTGTTGTTATATATGTATAAACATATCCCCAAAAAAACTTATCTTACACCTACCCGAAGACAATTTAATGAAGTACCTTGATGCTCACATGTTTTATAATTAATCTTAATACCATCGGCCTTAATCTACTTAATGAAAGCCCGTAGGTATAATTTATTTGCTTATGCGCATTAAAATTCATGTAACCACTATCGAGACATAAAATTAAATGACGTTAGAATCACTTCCATTAGGGTCTCATCAATTTCTTAATCTTCGCTCAGGGGCTTCCTTTCATCGAATATGTACTTGATTTACAGAGGTAGAGGGGGGAATGGAAGGGGGTTTACCGCCGCCACAAAAGCCGCAAAGGGCATAATTTACCTCTCCCACAATACATCTAATTAAGATCATTCGTGCCCAATGAAGTCCAGAACTATGTACCTACTGCACAAACTGGACGTTATAAATAACTCCCGTCGTAACTCATGCCTTTTTCAAGTTTGAATGAAGAACTCGTTTCGTTTACGCAATTTAGACCCTGATGCTTTCATTTTATAGACTATTGTAAGTCGTGGTTAGTCGAATATTAGAACACGGGTTGGCTTGCCACAGTATTGTTACTCAGACTAAATAAACCAAAGGGACTGAACTTATTTGTTCCTTCGGGGTAGGAAGACGTAAGCTTAATCTTTTGAAGGACCACTTTAACTATCCTTTCACATATTACTAGGTACTGATGTGAAGCACGAATTACGACCTTAAATATCCTCAAATAGACATTACTCGCTGTAGTTATGTGATTGTACGATTTTAGTAACATTGTAAAGTTGATAAACAAACGTATGTATGAGTAATCTTACCTGTTACATGTGACTTCTTAAAATTTATGCAATTTGATCGACCCATCAAGAGGGTCCTCGTCCGGAGCACCCTCGGCCAAAGCCCGACGCGTATTGCGGGCCTGCCTTCGTTGGAGTGACAGAGGAAAATCCTCGAAATTTACGAATTTCGATTTTCGCGGTAGCCTTAGGCCTCCTTTATTGCACGCCATTCTCTACGATCTTCTGCCGCGCTCATCCACATTTTCCCTGCTATTTCAATTTTAGTGATGTCGTTTCTAAATCCCGTAGTGCTTCATATATATTTATATATATTTATATATATTTTTTAGCCTACATAATGTCCCACTGCCGGGCACAGGCCTCCTCTCCTATATGAGAGGAATTGGGCTATAGTCCCCACGTTGGCCCTAGGCGGGTTGGGAACTTCACATACACCTTTGAATTTCTTCGCGGATGTATGCAGGTTTCCTCACGATGTTTTCCTTCACCGAAAGTTAATGGTAAATATCATCTGATATTCCGTACATAAATTTCGAAAGAACTCATTGGTACGAGCCAGGATTTGAAGTATTTGATCCCACGACCTCCGGATTGAAAGTCAAACGTCTAAACCACTGAGCCACCACCGCTTCTTCGGTAATGCTTCATATTCAACATAAATGTGAACATAACACACACAATACGTCTGCCTGTATGTTTGAACATTGTACTAATAATTACCATTCCTCGTGCAAGATCACAGGAAGTTCTTATACACATTAACATTACTCTTAATACAATAAAACAAAGACATCACTCCATATCTATTATGTTTATCCATTTATGATAATGAGATACAGGACAAACAAACCAGTTGTATACTCGCCCAAACTATCGAGTGTAGTGCTATCTTCGTTACACTTGTTAGTACCAAGTAAGAGTGAGTGTGACAGTACTCAGTCGCCAGATACTTTTGCGGCAAGTAGGCACATTCCTTCTCAGCTGTCAGCAGAATCAATAGAGTACAATAAAATGGCTCCTTTCAATGCAACGTAGTTAGGTTTAAATGAGCTTTGAGTAATGCGACGAGCGCACGAAGGGCTCGCGTGGAGAGACACATTATTGTTCCGAGTCTCGAGCCCTGTAGGCCAATCGCAAACTTCGAAAATCGTAAATTTCGAACATCGGTCTCTGTCACTCAAATAAACGCGTCGTTAGAGTGACAGGGATAGATGCTCGAAATTTACGATTTTAGGGGTTCGCGATAACCCTTCTGTATCATTTATTTATGTTTATAGCAAATAATTGTTTCTTGGTCATGGTTTTCTTTTCTATGTATTCTATGAATAAGTATCTGAATAAATATCGACGCTGGAAAGGAGAAATTGGACAAGCGACACAGTGCGTACTTTACAAGAGAGGCAAAAAACCGCCGAGATTTTGGAAAAAAAATCATTAAAATGAATTAGCAGGCCAAATCAAATGATTGAAGCATTATTTATGGACATAAATATGTTTTCTATCTGATTTTTTAATTATTTAACGTATTCAAGTGTTAATAAATAAATAATAATAATAATAAATATCTTGGGACATCTTACACAAATCAACCCAGTCCCACGGTAAGCTCAATTAAGGCTTGTGTTGTGGGTACCAGGCGACGATATATATAATAGATAGATACGTATAGATACTTAGATACATACACAGCCATGACCAAGGAACAAACATTTGTGATAAATAAATACACAAAGAATGCCCTCGCCGGGATTAGAACCCGGAACCTCCAGCTTCGTAGGCAGGGTCACTACCAACTAGGCTACAGAGGCTGACAAATCGAGGGTTGCCTGGTGAAACCCGATAAGTGACAAAAAGTGAGATTTTAAAGTAAAAACAGTTTTAGAATGATTCAGTATCGGTCAATCTAATGGTAATATCAGATAAGCTGATTTTACATGTATCACGGAAATATGCCGAGTAAATAACCCAATAAGTACTTGATTTCAACTATTAATTCAAAACTAAATACTACAACTACATTTAAGACTTAATTTTTATTTATTACTTAATGGAAGAACCACATAATGTATATTTATTGGTATTTAGTGCCGAGATATTTACACCTAATCAAACTAAACACACAATGTAGAACCAGTTACTGTTACTTACCCGGTCTCACCTCATTACGATTGCAAACTTTAAAGGATTTTATTACGAATTAGAATACGTTAAAAGCATTTGTTGGATTCTACTTTTACGATATCATTTATTGCACATACAAATTTATTCAAAGAGAACCCAACAAATAAACTTATAGTACTTATTTGAAACTATTCTCTAATAAAATATTATGTTAAGTCCAGTAATCGGATTCTCGCAAGAGGCTTTAACAAATTTCTTTCAAATATGTCCGGGGAAGAACCCTATAAGTTTTTCGACGGCCCCATGATCATGCGCAGCCTTGACAAGTAGCGTCACGAACGCAAGCGCACCGCTGCGACGTTGCATATTTAATTGAAAATAGCTGTTAAAAAGGGGTGTATTGTATTAAAGAAGGTTGTGAATGATTGTGTTCAAAGTTGTGTGATGGGTGACCGAGGCAGAAAATTAGTGCAACTACCTAGCTTGCAGTAATAAGCTGGAAACAGGTAATCTACTTTTCTAACCTAGAATAAACGTAGAATTGTCATATTTTACACACCGTGTTTATAGTAATGAGTTCAAGTAACAATTAATGTAAGCTATTGTAACTATTTATGACCTGGTGAAGGTCGCAGGAGTCCACTGGATGCGGGTGGCGCAGGACCGGTCATTGTGGCAATCTTTGGGGGAGGCCTATGTTCAGCAGTGGACGTCTTTCGGCTGATGTGATGATGATGATGATGATGATGATTGTAACTAACCGTTACCATGAAAAGCATTGTTGTTGTTTTATTGAACTTATCGGTTTTTAGCACTGACTATGAAAAGCATTCTTGTTGTTTTATTTGATCTTATCGGGTTTTAACACTGACTATAAAAATAATTGTTGTTGTTTTATGCGAACTTATCAGGTTTTAGCACTGACGATTAATGAGACTTCGCGACTTTGAGTGATTCTTACGATAAAAATAATAAAAAGGTAGTTGTGATTAGTACTTTTGATTAAATAATATCGATTATTTTTTACGTTTCAGCGGGGCAAAGTGCCTCCATGAACAGCTTGTCCATGACTAGACCCAGTGCTTCAAAGGCAATTGAAAAAAATGTAAGCTGTTACATGCAAAACAATGAAGATGGTAAGCTTCCATGGCCTTGAAGATCCGCACACTGTCCCACGTTACTACCTATTGTGCTTGTGATACTCACACTCCAATTAAAAAAAACAATTTCAGAAAATGACTCAAATGCGCTATATTGTCAACGACAACAATAGCATGCCAGACTTAAGCAAGTCCCTTGTGGACTACTAAAAAAAACCGTTGTTAGGATCAATCGGTAACTCAGTTCATCATGCTTAAATTCTTTCCAGATAATGAAACTGACCCACCCGGCAGTAACCATTCGGATGAAGATCCCACACATGTGCCACATCCCAAGGACCCTCGCAATTCCGATGAATCGCAAATTGATATCAACGCCCAAATGCACAATCATAATAGTAAGAAGACTCAAGCAAGTCTTTTACAGACCACTCAAAAACAACGTTACTAGGACAAAGCCAACAGGCAATTTATTCCTCCTTCGGTTTCCTGAAATGATTAAACTGAAGATCCCACCCACGACTATTTCACCAAAACAAATAGATTTCGACCCAGACTTCACCAATGAAAGTCCAAATGTTTCATCCAAACAGGAAGACCCCCTTATGGTGCTGATTGATGAAGCTTTAGATCGAGCTTGGACCGCTGCAGAAGATGACCATTCAGCGGGAGCTCCCTGCGCTCCCGACACAGACCCAGATAACGACGCACCTCAGCGAAATGACTCCGGCCACGACACCATCATTCCTGAAAGTCCCAGTCCAAGGAAACACCAGGAACGCTCCCTGCCGACACCCGACAATGCCAGTCCCTCTGGTCAAGGCGAATGCACAGAAAGAGCCTCCTCCCACGTTCCAGACTCCGAAGACGATACATTAAAAGTATCAGAACCAACCGACTCCAGCCACAATGACGGCATGATCCGCGAATGCTCCGGCGCCTGCCCACAAGCAGAAGACACTGCTAACCCAATTCTAGACAATGTTTCAGACAAAGTTTGGGATTCCGTCAAACCCCCGAAGCGACGCAAGCCATCTGAACGGAAAGTAGATATCGCTAAAAAGCGAAAAATGGAAGGGCTACCTTATATAACCCAAGGCGTTAAGCGTCCTGCTAATGTTCCAAAACCTCCTTGAAGCCTCCTTTGGAACTTTAGCAGCTTTCGCCTTTTAGCGATATCCACCCTCCACTCAGACAGCTCAGCCTGCTTACGTCGCTTCAGGGGCCCGACACAATCCCAAACCCTATCCAAAACACTGTCCAAAATCAAGTCAACAGCGCCTTCCACCTGCGAACAAGCACCGGAACGCTCACGGATCATGCCGTCACTGTGGCCAGAGTCAGTCGGCTCCAATACCCTCAATGTATCGTCTACCCTCAATGTAATCCGAAACGCAAGAAGAAGCTCCCTCCATACATTCACCTTGATCAGAAAGACCAACACCGTCAAGCATCGGCAAGGAACGCTCCCGATGCTTCCCTGGACCGGGACCCTCAGGAACAACAATGTCACGGCCAGAATCATCCCGCCGAGGTGCATCGCTCTCCGAATCTGTATCAGGACCACAAGGAGCTCCCGCTGAATAGTCATCCTCCACAGCAATCCAAACTCGATCCAAAACTTAATCAATCAGCTCCATAAAAAATCTTCCTGTTTGGATGAAACATTTGGACCCTCAGTAGCAAAATCCGAGTCAAAATCCATTTGTTTTGGCAAAAAAGTCACAAGTAGGATCCTCAGTTCAATCATCTGAAAAAAAACGAAAGCAGAATAAATTACCTGTATAAGCAACTTCATCCCAATAACACCACTTTCAAGCAATCTGTAAAAGACCCACTTGAGTCCCCTTACCACCACTACTGCGTATCTGGGGGGCGATATCAATCCGCGACTCATCAAAACTGCGAAAGTCCCCAGGATGCGGCACACATGCAGGATCCTCACCCGAACAGTCACGGCCAAATAAGTCAGCTTTATCATCCGGAAAAAATGCAAGCACAATAAATCAAGTTACAGATCGATTCCAACAACAGTTTTTTTTTCAACAATCCACAAAAGACTCACTTGAGTCCGACATGCCATTACTGTCGTTGAGAATATAGCGCATTTGGGTGGCAATATCAATTTGCGATTCATCAAGATCGGAGGAGTCTTTTTCTGAAACTGATTCTCCCAACCAAAGCATGAGTACCACAAACACAATAGGCAACGCAAAACAATGTGCGGATCCTCAAAACCATGGAAACCCACCACCCTCATTGCCTTTCAGCTTATATTTTTTTATCCGCCGTTGAAACACCAGGTCCAATCACAGACAAACCGTTCATAGAAGCACTTTGCCCCGCTGAAACATACTGAATTATACCTGAAGAGTATCATGGATGGATAAGAAGCCTAAAAACGTTTGTTGGCATAGCACTTACTTTTTCAGATGTAGAATAATACCGTTATTACTTTTAGATTCGTCTATTTTTTAAGTTTTTATTTGGTAATAATACCCTCTTAGTAACAAATATGGTTTTTTTATTTATGCGTAAACCCAATAAGTCGATACCCCTTGGTAAAAAATGTTATCTTACAGGAAAACTAGATGAGTTACATAACTAAAACATAGATAAACTTAAAGTGAATGAAATTGCTTTTCACAAACCACTCATAAAACTACGAATCTATTTATCAAAATAAGTGTCCGATGACAATAAACCTTTAACATCATTTTTCTCGAAACTAGGTGTCACGTACTTATAGGGTTTCACCAGGCAACCCTCGAAATAAGGAAATTAAAGGAATTGTTATTTAAGGATTTACTGTCGCTTAAGCAAAATGGTCGGAAAAATTGATTCAGGTAAAATTATCTAACCAACACGTTGTAAAAGAAATAAGGAAGGTAAAAAAGTCCACCCGAGACTTACATAACAAATTCATCATGTTAAAATTATCTTACTGCCGATGTGGCTTATTTTATATTCGGGTAAAAATATATAAATTGAAAAAAATATCATAAATATATCAGTAAATAATATCCACATACTTAAAATGAGAAACAATTTTAGACTTCATTCATAGTCAGTCATTTCAATTACAAGAGTAACATTCCGTGACTAGTAAATGAATTTACTTACACGTGAAAAAAGAAAGACACTGTTTTAGGTATTTTTATAACTTTAGTCCAAAAAGTAGGTAAGTATGTGAGTAAGTAATAGTTATTGTTAAGAATTTAAAAACAAATATATTTTGTTTTTCTATTTGAGATCATTTCTCTTTATTTTAAAATATGCAAAATCAACAAGGATAACTCGTTATTGAGCCGACAATAGTTAGTACCTACCTACAAATGAGGCACTTGAAAACTATCTACTTTTAACAACCGTACCTGTTGGTATGTTTATTCACCGTATTACGTTATGATAACATTAAAAAAATAGTTTTAGTTAGTACCTATTCCTTTTTTATTTTTATTTATTAAAGTTCCAAAAACATTTTATTTAACGCAGAGTAACAATTGACAGGACAACCCCTCTGCCAAATGTTTCTACATAACGTGACGAAGAATAAAATAGCAGACATTTATGTATGCAAATTGTTGCTAACTATTTGACTGACATTTCATTCATGCAAGTTAGGATAAGTGACAGTAGTATTCTAATGTAACAAGGGATTCTTAGGTAAAAAGGGATACCTAAGCGACAAATGGTTCATAAATAAATGTAGGGGTAAAAGTGGATAAACGCCAATTAGTTTAGATATTATCATCGTCAAGTAATATTGTCTAACAGTCTTAAATTTTAAATTAAGATAAAGGTAAAATTGTCCAAACGACATAAGAACATATAATACAATCAGGTAGAAATAGCTAACCCAAAAGTGATTATTAGTTGTTACACAGCAAAAATATCCAAGTAAAATTTAACCTGTCATGACAAATAGGTAAAATAATCCAAGATTCATTATGTTGAATTATATTTTATCTAATCTTCATTTTCTTAAAAGTTGGCAAAAACCAAGTCGTTTAGTAATAAAAAATGATCGAAAGTTCTCTAAATCACTGATGGGATAAGCGACACAAAAGTTGTCATATGGATACGAAACCTAGCTCATTCGACGCAGAAAAATTTGCCGATTCTAACGGTGTATATAACTCAATATCTTCAAGTGTCGCTTATCCAATTTCTCCTTTCCAGCGTCGATATATATTTTTTATATCGTCGCTTAGTAGATATTGTGGGATATTGTAGATAAGTGGGAATAAAAAGTATGTTGTATAGCTTATTATTTATGGCTGTGGCAAATTGTACGGAAAAAGTCTTAATGCTCATCTAATCGTAATTAAATTACAAGTAAATAAGTCTTCAAAATATTTGGAATAAATCTTGGTTCTTTGTTTAGTTTATAGTGCTGTTGGTTGGTGCTGACGAATCTTCATAATCACTATTAAAATCAATATTCTTCATTCTATAACTATTGGAATAAAAATTAAATTAAGTATTATAATACAAAAAAAACTTTAAAACTATCATTAAAATTATACATAAAAACCAAAAATACCTACCGTAAGTCCCCCTTTATCCCTATTCTTCCGCTTAGGAACGATAGCCATCCTTAATACTTAGGGTCACCAGTAGACTCAATCAATTTGTTTTTGACAGAATTAAATATTAAATGAGCATCTCGGCTCCTCGGTCCCAGGTTCTCTTCCGCAAACGCCGCAAATATGTGGTTGGTTGCATGATACATACACCATTAGGATATCACGAGCTTGAATATAATTCACATAACTATTCCCGTGGAATCAAAATTTTTAGCCCAAAATCCTTTGAAGCCATTCATATGTAGGACCAATTTTCAAAACTACAATTTATGTACATAGACTAAATCTAACTAATCTACTTAACCTAACCTATATCTAAGATTGGCCCTTGTGGCATTGTACCGAGGATGCTGGCGGCATTTCCTCGCTGTATCGCAATACTGATGCGTTGTGCGAGGAAGTCGCCAGCTCTTCGGTCTTTAGTTACATCAACCAGACGTTTCGCGATCTCAGCAAACAATTTGCGTGCGCTGGGGCCCCAAGAACCTAAAGTTTCTACGCCAAAAGGTACAAAATCGTACTCTTTGCCGAGGCCCTTATATTTATTACGTTTTAAAAATTCAGCATTTTCAGCCGCAGCGGCTGCCTTAAACGTAGTTCGTTGAAGATGGGACGGTGCTAGGGTATCTACGCAAGTAGCATCCCATACCAACATCCGTCCCAAGCTCCAAGGAACCAAAGACACACCATCAGGTCTCTTACCATCATCCCTAATAATACCAGTAGGCTCAAGAAGAGCAGGTACGTTGATCGTGGCAAGAGACCTGCGGATTATGTCGTTAAGCGTCGCATGTCTGGAAATACGGCCTGCGCTTTTTTGACAACTTAGTCCGTGGTGTCCCAGTCGGTCCACGTCTGTGCCACAACAGCATAAGTGAGGGGTACATACCGCGGCCCCGAGTCTCAGGCCGGTTGCGAGCCTAAGAGAGGCCGGATCCAGGAAAGTACCAGTACTAGCCGAAGGATGGGCATGCAGCCAGTAACCAGCTTCCCGGGTTCCGACCGCCAAAAGTCTCGCACGATCCGGACCTGCAGAGCTGTTTAGAAGAGAATTGTATGTTAGATCACAATACACATTGTCCCAGCTCCTTTGCGATTTTAGGTTGTCAGGAAATTTTTTAGAAGGGCAAGCAATTTTGAATGCATTTTTGGCGTCCTCCAAACCCGCAGTCTCACAGTTAATAGGCAGAGCCCTTAGGATCTTTCCTGTGAGATCAGACGTGCTGTGGACGGATGCCAAAAATGCAGGAGAAGCCACACATGAAATTTTTCGTATCCCTAAACCCCCATACCGAATAGGGAGGGATGCTTGGGACCAGAAACGCTCCGTTAGCTGAATATTTAGAATTTTTTCTATGGTAATTTTGATTAAGTCGTCTAAAGGTGTTAATAAATTAATATTTTTCCAGAACGGACAGCAACGGAGCACGTATGTCAATTTAGGGACAAAAAGACAAAATTTAAGAATCGCAAGAGCATAATGAGGGCTAATTTCGAGTAGACGATTTGCGTGATTTTGGAATTTAGAAATCGAGTTAGAAATATAATCGGGAAAGGATTCTTCAAAAATAGGAGAACCCAGGAGGCAAAGTGAATATTTGTCTACTATTTTTATACCAGGAGTCAGACAATCAAATTTGGATTTTAAAACAGTCAAACTATAGGAAGTCTTTTGAATAAAGAGTTCGCATTTACTATAATTTAGTTCTAAACCAATATTTTCAAAGTTAGTTTTGATAAGAGACAAATCGGACAGTAGAGTCGTCTAGATACCAGACATTGAATTTAGATTTAATTTTTTGTATTATGTGATTTATGGCTAAACTGAAAATTGCTGGCCCAAGGGGGTCACCTTGCTGACATCCCACCTCAGATGATAATTGGTGGGACTTGTATAGTAATTTAGATGGATCTGCATAGCAGAGATAAAGGTAGTTATAGAGTTCGGGAATTTGTTCCTTTACTTCTGCCAGCAAAGTGTCCCTATTTACCGAATTAAAGGCGTTTTTTACATCAATTTTGACTACAATTTCACAATCATCGTGTGAAAGATAGGTGCGTAAAGCATGGACGGCTGCTTCGCACCCACCTTTCGTGCCAAAACCTAACTGGACTGGTTCGAAAATAGACTGTAATTTTGACTTAATGTGTCTAACCGCAATTTTGGATGCCAATTTGATATTATTGAGAATACCTTTATTAAATACAATTACTACCATGAGTAATGTATTTACTGAGATTAATAAGAAAAGGGTAGGAAGAATATGCGCGACCATACAAATGTTATATATATATATCTTATTATTTTATACGTAAGATAAGATTGAAAATAAACGATAAAGCGCCTTCATTTATCTTAAAAATAAAACCGTTTTGTGGCAAAAAATGAATGTCTTGATTGTATTAATATTTTGAGGATTTCCTTCCAAACTCATATGTTACAAAGCCGACAAAGGACCATTGACCGCTACGTCAATTTATAATGCGATTAACAAAGACCGACCCGACTGATTGCGGAATTTTGTCCAAAATACAACAACAAAATAATGACCGCCTTAATCGTCAAAGCACCAAACTACATAACATATGACGAGTGCCTTTTCAAAAGGAGTTGTTTCCCAATAGACATTATTTTTCTTATGCAAACATAGCTGCGACCGTATATAACATGGACGTCTAACGCCAGCTCAAAAATGCCCCAAAAACAATTGTTCAATTGTGCCAATATGGGCAGGACATGGCGCTTGTCTTACCACCGCGCATATTTCGGCGCAACATCATAAGGTGCGTTTAAACCAAAAGAGCATTCGCTGTTCTAGCGCCCGTTCTACGAAATCAACCAATCACGTTTTGTGTACCGATCGAATTTCGTAGAGTGGGAGGTTAGAACAGCGAATGCTCTTTTAGTTTAACCGCACCTTTTGACATATATTATGTTTATAGAATATATCCAATCACAACTATTTTTAAATGGCGGCTTAAGTTTTAATAGGTTGATATTGAAATTCGTTTCCGTGATGCATTGAAGAGTTACTGACACTTGTCAACTAAAATTCGGGACCGTTTTTGAAAGGCAATTTAGTATCGCTTGCGGCTTCCATGTTTTATTTGTTCGTAGAAACATAGAATTAAAATAGCCCTTGTTGACAGAATGGAAATAAGCCCTTTTATGTCCATACGTTTTGTTATTTATCGACTTTCATTTATTTCGCCATATCGATTTGGATTTGACAGTGCTTCGAAATGTCTCAATTAATATTTAGCCTAGAGAAAGGTTGTAATGAGGCCCTCTATCTAGGAGCGCGTAAGCCAAGTGGGTACGCGAACGACTATTAATAATGTTGATGAAGTGACGACATTCATCGAGGATGGTGCTAGGGGCCGGACCACCTTAGCGGAGTACCGGGCGCCGCTTGCGCAGAGCGGATACCATGCAGTAGTCGTACCATGACTATTCAAGTATCGGTTACGTTAGGTTTTACTCGATACGAAAAGCTATCTACAAATTCTACAATCTGTATCTTTACCCTGTGCTGTAGCCCCCTAGGGTCTACTACTGCGATTCAGTTTAGGACCTAATCTGAATCGCGATGTGTCAGTTCCATATAATACCTGTCAAAAACTGACAAGCAAACTAAACTGACTAAACTGAATCGCATTTAAGAGATCATGGTTGCCCCCCAGGGATTAAATGGAGGTTTCGATAAGGCTGTTTTGCAGAAGCAAATAAATTCGGTTTCGTCACTTTTTACAGTTAGGCAATTAGTGTTAAAACTATACGCTGCAATTTTCATGTCATGCTCGGCTGTAGCGATTACACTTTCGTCCAAATTGCAATGGAGAGGGCTATTCTGGGAGTCTCTCTGTGAGATCGTATTAGAAATGAGGATGGTATCATTTCTAATACGATCTCGCAGCAGAACCAAACAAGTAATCGATATAGCTCTCCGAATCGCTAAACTGTAGTGGCAGTCAGCGGGGCACATTGCACGTAGAACTAATGGCCATTGGGGCGGAAAGGATCTTTAGTGGCGACCACGTAACAGAAGGCGCAGCGTGGGTAGGCCCCCCACATGGTGGACTGATGACCTGGTGAAGATCGCAGGAGTCCGCTGGATGCGAATCTTTGGAGGAGGCCTATGTTCAGAAGTGGACGTCATTCGGCTGATGTAATGATGATGATGAGAGCATTCTATCGCGTTCGCACTGATTTATTAGAGCGAGCTAACCAATACTTGCCATATCATGGTACGCTGGCTACAGTAGGTAGTAGTCCATCTTATATAGAAATATTGATAGCGTATAAGCCACAAGACACGCTGCAGGGGCACTGATCTAGATTCATTGGAGTCTAGTAGAAAAGACTAATTGTTGTACCAAGATTTCATATTGACTAATGATTAAATAATATTTAAATAGCTTGAATAATTTACTCTCATTTGTTTACTATGGTTTAGTCCAGCCTCCGTAATGCACTACTATCAACATCCAGCGTTAATTGCCCTCAAGTCTTTTCATTACATTTCACGTGAGAAGGGATTAACGCTCTCTTATTTGGATTATCCATGGCAAGTGACTCGTGTGGTGGGAAACTTCACCGTGATTGATCTTATAAATCTTATAATGGATCAAAAGATATGCATATTACACAAATATGAGTGGCCAAAAAATAAGGGCATTCCCGTTAACTGTGAGTTTTTGACTCATAATAGCCAGCTTGAAAGTTTTTGGGAGTAGTACTGTAGATTCTGAAAGTAACTGATTTCCAAAGAAAATTCATGGCCTAGTTTGCTTCCCAAAAACCCCATGGCAGCAGAAATGCACTTACGTTTTGGCCACCTATATCTCATTGGAATTAAATAAAAATTGCGTCTTTCCTGTACTACATAAATTATAATTAATAATTTATATGACGGGAAAGGCGAATCGACGCACATAGGAGTATTTCAATCATAAAACCGTTTAAAAATATTTCATTGGTTTTTTTAGGATTTTAAGGAATAAAACAAAAAATTTGATTGTAATCATATATTACAAACCGGCCAAGAGCATGTCGGGCCATGTTCAATGTAGGGTTCCGTAGTTAGTCAAAAACGGCTGGGCCGATTATGTTCGAAATAGGTTTATTTTTAAGTATTCCATGAACCCACGATTCGTGATTTTTTTACATATTTTTGGACCCACGGATCAATAGTTTGAGGAGGAAGGAGATTTTTTTTTTATTCTGAAGCGGTTATCTCCGAAAATAATTATTTTATAAAACAACTTTCTTCTGGGTCCCTTATTCTTTTTGAAAGACCTATTCAACGATACCCTACACTATAGGATTGCAACAAAATAAAAAAAATCATCCCCACTTTACCACAAATTATAAGAAAAAATTGTATGTAATCATTATCAATATGTATATCTGTGCCAAATAGCTAATTTCTAGTATTAACGGCCATTGCGCAGACATGGCGAAACTATAAGGGTTCGTAGTTTACTACGGAACCCTAAAAAATGGTATTTTGCGCAGTTCGGCCTCTTCTTGTGGGGGGCAGGCCAGGAAATATATTCTTGTCTGAGTTGTGCCTTGACATTTGTGTAGGGAATTGCATGGGGGTTGGATATGTTTGTAGGTATCGCCGGGAATTGGAATCTCCCGCAGCACGGTTCTCGGCCTCGCAGAGGCGAGCGCGCGGCGGGGAACATTCCGGGCCTTCGGACCTGCGCGAACCTCGGCCTTCGGCCTTCGCAAGTCGTTTTTATGTTACACGTTTCCATCGCGTAGCCTGGGAGCGCTGGGTTGTCTCACGATAATGAGTAATTCGAAACCGTCTTTCTTCCAAAAAAGAAAAAAAATGTTCCTGTTTTCTTTCCTTTACATGCTTGCATTATGCTAAATAATGTTCGTTTACCAAATTCTTAAAACATTTCCAAAGAATCTGTAACAAAAACCAACAAAGTATGATTTTCAAATAATTTACGTTTATGACGCTGTAACTTTAACCTACTGAAAATCTGAATGGCGGACGTATGCGGACAGTTTTTCTTATACAATCGATGTACATAGACCTTAACATTATTTCGATCTAAAAAAACTAAGTTGCCAAGTCCCGACACATAAACAAAAATACGATTGTCTTAAATTTTCTTAGTAAAAATATCGAAATTTAACTACACAAATTAACCAGGTTTTAAATATATTATTTATAACCAATATTCGTAAACTATTGCAAAATGATAAAGTACATACCTTCATCTTCCAAGTTCAAAAGCTTTTTTTTCAATCCGCGGCCACACAAAAATACCACGACAAAAAGTAAACTTTGCAAAGATGAAATCGCCGAGAACAAAATCGTACACTTGTAACAATAACTAGGTTCCGGCCGATCTTGCTCAGGGATTCGTGAGGGGTGGGAGATTTTAAGCCTTGTATCAGGTGGACCGGTTAATCAAGAATGTAAAAAAACGTTAGGCGGTGAATTTGACTGATTTAGCTATTTCGACTTTTAAGCGGTTTTTTAATGCATATACTCCTATGTGCGACGATAGAAAAACTTATTTCTCGACACATCGAAATTTTAAAGACTTTATATCCGTCATTCATTAACTAGGCAAACAATATCGAAAAACCTGTCTCCTATTCACATCTTAAAGCACATATAAGTGAGACCTCATCATGATGGCGGACAAATAAAGTCATATTAGGAGTTGACAAAATTAGGAACTAATAAAATGGATAGTTACAAGTTTCCCTATACGGAGCGGCTCTACGATCGACACACAATAACTGATGGGAGTCAACGACCAACCAAAAAAGATGTTATCTCCTCGATTTACCGCCTATCGAAAACGGTTACGAGCGTTAGCTTTTCTCACTTCACTAATTTAGACGTTCCCAAAGTAGCTCAGCGTTAAATGGAGGATGAGCGGCCACGGTAAATACGGTCAGTTTATGTGACCAGTAAACAGCGCGTGAACTGTACACAAGGTGATTTTTTATTTGTGTATGCTAGCCCAAAGACCCGTGAGAAGGCGCACGCCTCCCAGCGCGTCTGGGGACCGTAATCTTGAATGACAACGCTCGCTCTAACGAGACCAATCAGCACATTGTTCAGATTAGTACACACTACAAGTGTCATGTCATATCACACCATAATATCCTGTGACAATGCTGTCAAAACATATGCACTGTAATATGTCCAGAAGCATGATCGCGCATTTAGATGCTAATAGATAGTTAAGTACCTATAGGTTTTACCTGTGTGAGAATATACCTGTGTTTGATAAGACTATAATGATGAAGGAAGATTATATTACATACATTTTCGTACATAATATTGTACACCTAAACGTCGTAGATACCTGTCTGTACCAGTATGCGAGATATCAATTGATTACCTCGTCTAACGGAAGCCATAAATTTTACGGTGTTGATAACACTTCTCAATTGAAGTTCTAGAGATCCATTTTAGGTACTTATTTTAAGTTCTCCGATAAGTTGAGCACAACTACTATTACAACCGTGAAGCGATCTCTGCCCACGAACGCTTTTGAATATCGGCCTAACAATTGACAACATAAACTTAAGATTACCTGAAAATCCTATGAGTGAGAAATTTCCTCAGGCCGTAAGCGAATGTCATTTGAATGTAAATTGTATGAAGCGCGGCCGGGACGGCGCGCGCGCCGCTTGCCGGGCGCGCTCTACCCCTCATTGTGCGTATAACAAGATCAGTATCGACTTAATGACAATATATTGCTAATAAAATTAGATAGTCCATACCGTCACCAGGGCAAACATCACTGCACACTGCGTTGCTTCGAGTCTGATATTTATTGCGATCCAACTAGAAACATTATCGAACGACAGTGTTACTCTGCTCTGGATAATATTCATCTTGACCTCTTACGTTCCTTGATTCGAAATCGTAATATCATCACCATTAGTGCTATATTCAAATGAATTTATGAAATCTAGAAAGCGCGCTTAAGTTTACGACAGTGGGCTATAAGAAAGCGAAGTTATGTTATAAAAATTATGACACTCTTATCTGTTAGTGCACTTGAAAAGTAAATACTGTGGCTTAAGAAGCTAACAGGAAAATGCAATTTTGCACATGCAGTGAAGAGTAGGTAGGTACTGGGTTATATCCCCATCTATTGTAATTCAATGGCATTTCATTACGGATTAACTATAAAGTTATGCTAGCGTATCTTCGAAATTTTATATACACAAAGGACCATGCGTCAAAATGGTCCTGAAACCAACAGCATTGAGAGTTATGTCAATAAACAGGTCTTAAAATCTACTTTATTTCATTATATGGGCACAAAGTCAAATTCCATTGCAGAACTAAGATATTTTGTATTTTAGTCGTGGTGAGTACGAGCTACGATTAAATTCATTCAGAGTTTATTTGATTTTGGGGGGTAGGTATTGAACAAACCTAATTAAAAAAATAATGTAGGAATATCGACATTTCCATTAATTATGTTCGTTCGGTGTCATTTCTTGTTGAATATCGTGTTTTACTTATCATCATAATTATGAAAACATGTCAATAGAAGGACGCCGTTCGGTTTTGCAACAGCGGCGATATATTTTAGAAGAAAACTTACCTGATTTAAATATGAATATCTCAGTTCTGCAATGGAATTCGGCTTTGTGCCCATATAATAAAATAAAGTAGATTTAAAGACCTATTTAATGCCTTAAGTTTCAGCTCTGTTGGTTTCAGGACCAGGCTCCATACAAAATTGCCCATGGTCCTTTACGTGCATTTTATATACTTGACTATTTCCTCTAGCTCTACTAATACGCGTTAATATGTCTTTTGTAAAATTACTAGGCATACCGACGTGCCTAGTACCAACCTAATTTATTATTACATTATTTATAGTGATGGGCGGTATGACATACATAGTTAAATTAGTGTTTATTTTCTCAGACTTCTTATTATTATTACAGCTAATCTAATGTATTGTAAAAAAATACTTAATAGATAATCCTACTATATTATTGTTGATTTAGAGTTTATAATATGTATTGACATGTTTTGAGTATGAAGATCAAATATTTTATTCAATTGACAGCGGACGTTCTTAATTTTTGATTTTTTGAAGTTAAGTATTCAGATTAATGAATAAAAGATTGAGCTTTTGTCAAAAAACTTACAAGAAAGTTCCATTAAGGTGCGTTACAGTGTTCAATATGACATTGTGCGAGAATGCCATTATTAATGTTTTGTGAGTGCGCTCACGGGCCAGGCGAACATTCTGCTCGTGTTCATGTAAATTAAATTCCATTACATGCCCATCATGCACAATTGGATAGTGCTCGGCCGTCGAGTCGCCAAAATATGATGATGAAGTAGATTCTTAACATGCGTTATATACGAAAATATATCTATTGGGCTATTTGCACATTGTTATTATCAAACGCCGTTGCAGCGTAGTATGTAGCAAATATTCACAACGTTCTAAATACGCCTCTCAGAACCTAGCATATGCTCAATGAAATATCCGACCACATCCATCTTTCTCAATAAGCTTCTAGGCAGTGGATTGACTTCAGTGTGCCAGCAATAAACTGTATGAATTAAAACTTTTTCATGAAAGTCAAAGTACACATATTGGCAGAGGAATCGGACTAATCGACGCTAAAATGCAATTGCATAGTTAATGAACGCCATTTTTTGACTAATGCCTATAAATGTAATAAGGTATAATAATTTTGTATATTAATGAATCATAATGATTTCTGTTAACTACGATGTGTAACAAAATACGATTCTATATAATTGATAATAAGATTATAAACTAATATAGATTTCATTATAAGTACTCCAGAAAAATACCGTAGCCATGGGACATCACATAAAGATGCGCAACAGCCGCGAAAGCTGCTGTTTCTTTTTTTAGTTTGTGACATCTAGGTAAGTATTTCAGAATACTATCATTCAAATAAACATACACAAAGTGTCACGATCACGACCTTATTATTACTTAGTATAAATTACACAAATTAAAATATAAAAAATTTAATAATCCGATTGGACTTGTTTCACTTTTTTTTAGCTACCTATTCTACCTACTTCTATTATTCCAATCGTCAACATTAATTTAGAGCCGTGCTCTTGTCAACGGAGTAATTTTTGTCTCTTTTTCCACGTATACAGCAGCCGTTAGAGCTTTTTTAACTATTCTAGTATTTTTTTGCGATTTGTCTGTAGTATGATCATGCATTATACATCGTGGGTTGTCAAGCAAAACTCACTAAGTAACAAATATCTACTTTAAATAAAGCTTGTACCTCTATGATGAATAAAAACGAACATGAGGTTGCTAAGAGTCCCTCTTCTTGCGTCGTAATCCTCATTGCTGAGGGTCATGAAGCCCCCGTGGTATCAGCTTCTGTCTCACGGTGTCCCGCCATTAGTGCCTGTTCTTGGCATTGTGTAGTGCACTGGGTACCCAACGCAAAACGGACTAGCTCTGTAGCGATTGCTAAGAGTGGTAACAGTTTTAAATTTTTTAGCTGTAAACCGACGACATATAAGTAAGTGTGCGGCAAATACAATTTCAATCCAAATGAGTATGCCAAGACAATTGGCGCACATGCGCAGGGGCACCGAGCCGGGTGCGAGCGAACACGCGATCATCTCGATTGCGATCTACAAGATTAACGGCCCGCGGTGCGACAGCGCCTTAATTACTCACACGATCAACTTTATCGATCGATTTTCAGGATAAATAAACTTGGACGTGCTCAATGCAGGAATTACCTGATCTGGGATACATTAGCTTGTTAACGAACTTAAATTGTTACAAATATATGATTACATACTTATACCAGAAGAATTCTTCTGTGACTGACAATTTGCATTCTTTATTTTGGATATTTTATTGCATACTCAGAAGGAAGCTACAATTTCCAGACATATTTTTTTTTAGAGTAAATAACAAGAAACTTTGTAATTAGTTGTTTGAAGAGTTTCCACTTGAGTTTAAGTCCACTTAAGTTAATTCCAGGTCCAAGCTGTATAAAAAATCGTTACAAATGTCGATTCAAATTTAACGTATCAATATCGGTAAAAACTTCACAAAATGTGTTTTACTTAAAAGAAAACAATCAATGAATTTGATCCATGAGAACGACGCGTCCTAATCCTAAATGGGAACGAGCATCGATGGTTGTTGTCACAGCTTACCGAACTATAATATCCACCCGCTTTAAGACTGCAGGTTGATTTTCACGTGACATTGATACTACAGAACTATTGATATAACAAACTATCCCTGTCCAATTTTGATGTCTATTAACACGGTTCACGGTAGCTAAAATACCATGTGGTAAATTATAAATAATTAACTTGGGTAGTTACGAACTTACGAATTCATCCAAAATTTTAATGATTTTGGAATGGTTTCCGATGGTGAACAATACAATAGCTTATTAATTAATCAAGGTATGATTTTATTTGCGAAACAATAAACATGTACACTTTAGTAGTCTACTACTCCACTACTAATATCAACTCGCCCCATTTCAACTGTCCCCGTTCATGACTACTTTGCAATTATTATACACCCCGTCTTACGCAAATATCGACACGTCCATTTTTTATATTCCTACTATTAAAAAGTGCATACCTGCATGTAGTCCAGTTTCAGATCTGCGATTAAGTTCATTCGTCTATTACAACTCCCCCACTGGACGCCTGCCTATTATCTATATAGTTTGTCAACAGTATTCGAAATTGTTGAAGATCGAATTTCGAGAGACTGGTTTTCCTGAGACAATCACTCGGCTGTGTCAATAATTTTTGGGAATATTTCCACCAATGCGTAAAAAGTAACAACATGTCTTTATTCAATTAAAAGCAATTAGGGTCACTCGAGCGAGCTCCCTTTGTTAGTCGTGATGGTTGAATTCTGACTGAATCAAGGAAGCAGTCTTTATCGAAGAGTATTGTGAAATTGGAGGATCAGTTTCGATTTTACAATAGTACATATATACTCGCACCTGACCTGACTGGTTTTTTTATAGAATGTCTTGGTGTCAATTTTTATATCTGATTAACCAATGAGTAGTATCATTGAAACTGTAAAAATTCATATCACTGATTCGATCTTAGCAGATATGGTGGATTCTTACGCCATGAGTGAGGTTTACGTTTTTAACTTCTTCACAATTAGTGATAACAAGTCGTAGAGAAACACCGACGGATTTATTTATATTGTTAATAAACAACACGTTATCAGATAATCAATTAAATTTAACGAAAACTGTTACGCAGTTCAGTACTTCTAGTTCTACAGAACAGATATCATCGATCCAGCGTTTGGATAAATCACCGAACGTTAAACATGTGAAATATTATCTGGCCGAAACGCAAATTAGCTATAATGTACTTTGTTAAATCTGATCTTTAATTTAGAAAGTAGTTAAGTAGCTGTTAACAAATGAATACTAATGTGGCGACGTGTTGCCGTATCAGTCACTGGAGGCGGCCATAGTGCGCATTAACCACCCATCATCAGCTACTTAACGTGGATTCCACCCAAGACGGAATCAATTCCACTGGGGCTCGTCGTCATCCATTCTAATTATCGAGCCAGTATCGATCGACCGTTATCATTAAGATTCATAATAGCGTCGAATCCGTTTAATTCATCAATTATTGTCTCTGAAATGCGTATACAGTTTGTTCGGCTGCTGTTAGAGGAGCGGACATCTGTAGTCGTATTTAATGGTTTATCTGGTTCATTAATCTCATAGTGAGCGCGTGCTGATGTAGATTAATGGGGTGGTACGGGCGCCGACGATAGCATCGTTGGATACCATTTATTCCGGGACTGATGTGGATCTGAGACTCGGCCGGCACTGCACGCGACCCAAACGCACGCTTACTTACTTAAAACACTCCTTTAAATGCCACTTAGGAAGCACTTGCTCTTTATGTCGCGACTTCAGGGAACTCATTTTGAAAGTCAGATTAAGTATTTGTTGCATAGTTAGGTACCTATAGTTTTGCAAGTAGATACCTTCTTCTTTAAACAGTACAGAGGTGGACCTGAATCTTGTAGTAATCATTTGGTTTTGCTGTTCATGTTTTTTAAGAAGATACAGTTTCAATGATGGTGTGGGATTTATATTGGATGTTTCTTCGTCTATATGATATTGTCCTCACTTCCGTGACTTCTCTATTTCATTTCATCTTTTTTTATACTTAACCGTAACAATAGTTAACCACAAGGCAGCTTGTGGCGAGCTGCTGAGTAGTAACGTAACCTTATGGTCCCAAGGTGCTCACGAGAGTCGGTCTCTTCGTCGGTCGGAGTGGAACCACAGGAGGACCCGTAGGACCTCAGCTTGCTTGTCTTAATTGCCGTTCTGAGAGGAGCGTCTGAGCTATACCTATGCTTCAGGAGTGGAGTGTAAATATGGGTATGTCGTGATTTGGTGCCCATCACTCTTTTCCATTTCATTTTTAATAGCCTCTATACGCCTGCTGGGATCAGTTCACGGATATATATTTTTGTGCGCGTGAATGGGTTGCGGCAGATGTACAGTACAACACAGGAAATCTCTCAAATCCATGTCTCCATGCAAACGTGTCAAAATACTGGGATTTACAGGCCCATGAAAGCAAGCGAAATATAACTTAATTTTTGATGACCATTTAGCGTTAACTATCGATCGTGTCATCATGAGTTCAATACTGACGTTAATACAGTGCCGAGTATGCGTAATATTAATATATCAATTTAACTAACCTCTAGGTAAACTTGCCTAACTTGTTTGTTCATCTCATCACTCACTCAAAACTCAAACCTCTAACTTTTATTAACATAAAAAACACTAAACGCAAATCGTTTCATCCGTTTTTGAGCTACGATAGGTACCATAGACAGATATATATACAATTATACATATTATATATAGGTATATACCCAGACAGAGATACATTGAACTTATAACTAAACAGCCTTTATGCGTCGGGGGTTAAAAATATAAAAAAATAATAGAAAAAAACCATTCTGTTATGAGTTTTGAAAGATTTGCAAGAAAGAAGCTAATCACTAGTAGGTAGCAACATCGTGGAAAGACAAATAAATAGATTTAAAAAATGAATCGTCTTAATTGCTCAAACAATGAACTGCATTAACATAAAACACATACAGTTACGTACCATGTTTTCCTGTTGTCATTCGGAAAGGACACGATAAATTTATTTTTAAAATCAATCAGTCTGTCTCCGTAAAAGGTGTGTTGCTGATGGGTTATTAAGCGGTAGGAAGGTAGATATATTTATAGTTACAATACAACATACAACCAAAAGTATTTGTACATGTGACTTACTATGACGAACGTGTAATCATGTCTCAATTACTGTTTTAAACACCAGAATATTATCATTACATATAACCTACATAATGTATCAAATCAACTCAGTAAAACAGTGCCAACATAGACACTGGGGCAAACTCGGAACAAATGCAACTATGCTGGAAATGTACAATAATAAGAAGTAGGATATTTTTACAAAACCCATTAGAGGAGGAGAAATTTCAATAGTCTAATTTAATTTTTAATCGACTATAATAAAAGGAGGAGGTAAATTCGACGAAATCTTTTTTTTACGTATGATCCCTGATTACTGGCAGACACTTGGGCCGATTTGGAAAAAATATTTTTTGTTTGAAAGGATATACTTCTAATTATAGTCCCGTTATTATCGGGTCCAGATCGGATGATGACTTGAAGAAATTGAGGGAACTCTTCAAATTTTGCAGGCTCATATGACATGTTTCATTTATTTTCGAAAGCTGTTGAACTATTTGCGTCTAGTAGGGAATGTCTCCAGTTGGTGAGGTGGTGATGGAAGGTACAATTCCTTAACTATTAGGAGTTGGGGTATGCTAAGGCTTACCTTATAGGTTTTTGTAATTATTCATGCGAGCTTATGATACAATGTAGAACTTTTTGATAGTAAATACTCGTATCTTTGAATACCTATTGCCCAGACAAATTCGAGAACAGTCCTGATTTTTAAATACAGAACCCCTTTCCGTGTTTACTTACATCGCATGACATTAGGGATCATGACACGAGGAACCGTGGCTATCTTGAATAACGCCTATCTTTCTTTAAGTATTGTATAAAACCCGACTACTTTTAAGGTCACATGCCAACAAAATAGGTGAGTCATACACAGTTTCTGTCTCACGTACTGGCTACATACAAACACTTTCGTTTGTTTAGTGTCAGCAAATAGCAATATTGTCTAAGAAACTGTTCCGCACCGATTTGTGTAAAGTTATCTTATTCGCGTTTGCTAACACATGCTGTTTGTCGAACCGGGGTCCGTAGCCTAGTTCAGTTTATGGCGCAGGCCAATGTATAAGCCATGTTCTAGTTAAACACAACGAATACTTGTTAACGCGATTTGTAACTAGTAACAGATATTTAATTTACATTATTTATTTATTAAATAGTACCTACAATTGACATTTACAGTCTATTTGAACTGTTTCATCATCATCATCATTATATCAGCCGAAAGACGTTCACTGCTGAACATAGGCCTCGCCCAAAGATTGCCACAATAACGGGACAGCGCTTCCCGCATTTGAACTATTTGGGACTCCAAAATTGTTTTGTTTGAAATTACTAACCCTCTCGTATTACAATGTTTTTTTTTTATGTGACGAAGGTAGACAACTGAATTTTCAGCCCACTCGATGGAAAGCAGGGACTGAGGCCCATGGACATAGTGACTAAAAAATCGCCTATGCGCTGCCTACCCTGAGTACTTAGATGGATTGCCTCTATCTATGCCAGTAATTACACCGGCTACCTTACCCCCATCCACCATCATAATCCTACAGAGGGATATAAATCTACAGGGTCGTTAGGTTAGCTCGCTCAGTCAGCTCATGGTAAAACACTGGTCGTCTGGTAAAAAAAAGTCAGGATTTATGTACTTACACAGTGTGCGTTACCGATATTTCATTTTAGCACGAAATCAATTTTTAGTTAACGTTAACCTACGTTCACAGGCTTTATAGCTGTTTGCTGCCGTGAATGTTCATGGCAGACTGAATATGTTTGTCACCACCCCAACTCTTCCCGGGGTGTTGAAAGAGGCGACTAAAGGATTGGAATGTCACAGATCATTGACCATTCATTTATTAAAGATCGATGACGGGCAACAGCGTCATAATGGACACATAACTGAGATCGCCAAATCACTTGCCTAGTGCAGCGTGGCGATTACGGGCATATTACCTTCTGATGGGTCCATACGCATAAGTAATAGAAGAGGCCAATGGCAAATGTCCAGAAGTAGCATGTAATAGGCTGATTAAGTATGTGTGTTTGATGTACTGTGCTAAGTTAGCAACATGAGTGACTCAAAAACCTTCCTTCATCTCAAGCTCGTGCACGCCACCCATCTACATTATCAATAAAAAATTCCAACTCAATCTATCTTATCGCACGGTAGTATCAGGAGTAGTTTCCACAATGAACGACGTGCCGATAACTTCCAATTTCTAATCTGAATGATCCACCTTGTTAATTAGGCTACCATTTAAAAAATCTATCGTATTATAGAGCAGGAAGGTTGGCAATCGCTTGACGCGATACTGTCATTTATTTTTAATTTAATAACTTAATACATGAATAGGTATAGGAAGGCAGTGGTGCGCACGCTATCGCCGCGATAACAGCGTCTGCCTGTCCGTGTGTGCCCAATCAAAGTACTTCATTAAAATCTTATCGACGCTAGATAAATCACCTAACGAGTGCGATCGATTATTTGGATAATTAATGGGCTCCGCCTTAAAATGTTGGATTCTTGTCCCGTGGCACTGGTTACACAGGTGTCATAGGGACTACCTAATGATAGGTATGCAAAAAAGAGCTGTAGATAGGTAATATATTTCCATTCCCTGTAGAGTTACCCCCTTATTCATAAACGTCTGCTAACTTAACAAGCCGCTAATAATTGTTTGTCCCTTTCGCTTTTATGGACACATTGTTAAGACCGAAAGAGACAAACAATTATTAGCGGCTTGTTAAGTTAGCAGACGATTATGAATAAGGGTATTAGTCTATGACTTGGCGCTAAGGAAACGATACGCCATCAGGGTGCTTAGACAAGTTGCCAATCGCTAACGCTTAATCGTCAATTGTAAACGAAACGCAGCTCACTGTCTTTGTCACAATAATATGAAAGAGTGACAGAGACGGAAAACTACGATACGCTACTAAGCGTTTGCGATTGGCAACTTGGCTAAGCGTCCTGTACTACGTACGTATTTAAGGCTTGGTTTTCTTTACTTATCTTAACTATTAGTTAGAATGTAAACGAGTTTCTAACCTCAAAATATATGTATTATTCAAATGTAAATCACACCGATTTAAAAAATTATCAACAAACATTAGACCATGGTACCAACGGGATCATCTGGGGCTCAGGGTTACCTGTACGATTTAAAAAAAATTGTCATAAAAAAACAGTCGAGTTGATTTTACTAAGTTGAAATGGACAGGTCCTAGAAGCAAAATAACTCATTCACATTTAATTAGCCCACAGCTAATTACCAAGTTAATGAATCAATGACTTTTTCAAAATTTATCAATAATGTTTGTTTCACGGTTTGTTTACTAAAACAGTCTGAATCGATAATCTAGAATATGTGAAAAATTAAGGAAATAGTTTTTCGGCTTTCCATAGCCAACCAGTTTCATTTTTTTACACATGCATAGGTAATAAAAGTGATATCACTGTTTTTGTATGTACATACAAAGTAATATCATTTAGAGGTGTGCGCCGGCATAGAAATCGCCGGCGGCGGCGCGCCGCAAAATTTTGCCGGCGTGGCGGCGCCACGCCGGCGTCAAGGTCAAATTGTTACCCTGTGCGTTCATACATAATTATAAGGATGAGAAGGTATTAAAAACCTAGATATTGTTTAGGACAAGTTTATTATAAAAAAAATAAACACGAAACAAAGTTATAGATTGCATTTTATGCGACAATTGTCATAATTATCGTGTACGAAAATTATTTTATTAACTCACACAGCGGCCCTACCGTGAAAAACGAGGTAGTAGGCCTGGATCGAGTACCTAGTCTACAGATTCCCAATACTACAGATTCCTAATACTACAGATAAGAGATAATACTTCAGATATTGTCAATAGTATGCACTGATTGTACATATTCCCAATAATACGAATTTTAAATGCTACAAATACCCAACACTACAGATTCCCAGTACTACGAATTCCCAACAGGTACTGCAGATTTCAAATACTACAGATAGCCAGCTTTACAACCTCTTTATAGTACCATCATCGCCCACACTGCTAGTCATACATCGGTATAACATAAACACACGATTTTTTTTTATAAAAAATCAATTTTTGTATCTTTTGCTTTGTTTGACGTTATTATTAAAAGTCTACAAAAACTGAAAGCCAAATTTATATGCGTTTAATATACTCATAAATAAATATTTCGTATTCTGTCCAAAAAGAGGAAACATACCGACTTGAGAAATACCTTTCTTAAAAAACTTATGAAAAAAAATTGTTACAAATTGGTCTATTTTTGGAGGAGGAAACAGGGAACACAAAACCATGTTTTCGCCAATTTTACGTAGGTATTATGAGGCGAAGCTGCGGTTGTCTATTTCTAAGCCGTGCAAAGCGACAGCAAATTTTTTCACACATCACATCATCAGCCTATGATAGTCCACTGCTGGACGTAGGCCTCTCCTATTAACTTCGCGTATAGACGCATTAGGAGGTAAATGCCCATAATCGCCATGCTGGGCAAGCGGATTGGCGATCGCAGTAATGTG
>JALPQI010003450.1:0-75286 GCA_025490895.1 Thaumatotibia leucotreta
GTCATCGCTTCCGAAATGTTTTCGAACAAAGTCGAGTCCGGCGAAACTGAAAGGCTTAACAGGAAAAGTTTGTTAAAACCCAAACAGGAACTTTCGTCCAAAAGAAAACAGGATGGCATAATGGCCGTGTAAAAATCGGAACGGAAAACAGAAATATTGTTGGATATCGAGAAGTTTTCGCTAACGACTCGCGAAGAGACTCTGGGTCCAGTTCATTATTTTCGGAAAGGGAACGCGGGTTATATTTTTCATTTTCTCCCTCTTTCGCCATAAAGGCTGATGTATGATTAAAGTTTGCGCGTGTATTGGAACGTTCCGTTTGTTTTTTTTTTTCGAGTCGGGTTCTGGTTTCGCCGGGAATTTGTTTACCGCAAACTCGGCTATCACTCGAATCTCGATATTAACTAGTCGCCAGCAATTCGCGTCAGTACTGTAATCTAGATTTTGGGAACTACTCAGATTATTCTACAATAATTCATTCAAAGAAAAAAAAGAAAAAAAAGTGATTTATTCACTAAAGCACACATACGTAAGACTGAGGAGAGGATTATTAATAATGAGAAAATTACAATACACAAAACTTAAGAATAATATACCAATTTTGTACGAGTAGAAGTATTTCATAGTATCCCTTAGGCCAGCGGTAAACCTGTAAGTTCTTACGTAAGTTATAGGGACGGAGCTATACTAAGGAATGAGAGGTGAATAACACTATCTCATTCCTTAGTATATAACGATAACTTACGTAAGAACTTACAGGTGTACGGGCCTTATTAAATTCAGCGCCTTACGTAAGTTGTAACTAGGTTGCTTTGTCTTTTCCTGATAAATAATAACAGTACGATAACGTACATGAAAACTTGAATTACACCAACGTTCGCGACGTTAACGAAACCCGCTCATAATTCGGGCCCCATTTCGCCATCTACATTGTATAGCGTCTCTTTACATCATGAGGAAGAGTTTTATTACCGAAATACCTTTCGCACTGCTCATATATTAAATAGTCTTAGCGTAATAGTATAGTTTAGTAAGTTACTTCCATCAGTAGGAAAAGACGAAAAGTGGAAAAAAAAATAGGTAAATAATAATAAATATCTTGGGACATATTATACTTCGGGAAATATTATTTGACGGACTCTTATCTTACTTACGACCTTTTGTTTTGCGTCATTAACAATAGAAATTTGTTCGACTGCTGATTGTCTAGTAAGTGTTAACGCAAAACGAAAAGTCGTAAGTAAGATAACAGTCGGTCAAATAATATTTCTCGAACTATACACAAATCGGCCTAGTCCTACGGTAAGCTCAATTAAGGCTTGTGATGTGGGTACCAAACGACGATATATATAATAGATAGATACATATAGATACTGAAATACATAGACAGTCATGACCAAGGAACAATTATTAGTGATAAATAAATACACTCGCCGGGATTCGAACCCGAAACTCCAGCTTCGTAGGCAGGGTCACTACCAACTAGGCTACGGAGGGTGACATTAAGACGTGCAAGAATTGTGCCGTATCCCTACCATGATCTGCCGCAACGATATTAACGCGGACATACTTTCTATTCGTCCCGCTCGTACTCGCGTATTAGCGCGCTAGTGATCCATTCATGAACATAATCAGAAATGGTTTTCCCAACTATAATTATAATATCTGGACAGATAAAAACCTCTCGAAATTTTGTATCCTCTTTATTGTAAAAAATATGTTGATTACGGAATACCGAGAAAACTCATCCACTCGTAGATCCGATGGCACAATTTGAATTTGCATACAAAATGTATTGAAAAGGCTTTCAAAAATTGGTTATGAGTATATTCGGACCAAAAATATCTTTAATTTACTCTTTATGAAGAGATTGGACCAAAAAATACGTTTGGAAGCCAGTCCTGCTACCGCGAACACCAATATTTGTAAATTGCGGGGATTTGTCTCTGTCATTCCAACGAAGGCGTCATCGATGTCAGTTTTGTAACGAAACCTTTTTGAGTTTTTTAAACATAAAATCAAATAGGCCTTCTGTTGGCAAGCAAAAACTACTGATAAAGGCTAAACTCAGGAGTAATCGGAGTTTTCGATCACCATTTCGATATACGATTGTCGAATGGTTGTGATTTATAAGGTTGTCAGTGGCGACTTAAGGGGGTACCCTTATTCAAAAACATCTCCTAACTTAGCCGCCGCTAAGTATTGTTTGTCATTTTCGGTCTTATAGACATATTGATAAGCACGACAGGGATAAACAATACTTAATTTCCAGTTGTGTCACGTGTTAGATTTATTATAAGAATAGTTTTCAGTGTTCGTTGTTGCCGTTACAATCAGTGGCACCCTAGCTACGTATGACACATGTTGATTGGTTATTTCTTATTGTATAAATGGTTAATATGTGACAAGTCTCGGGTGTGATAGTAAGCGACGATAGGCATTTGAAGACAAAACCAATCATTGATAAATAAGTATAAAGACTACTCTTTTCGAGCTTAGGTCGCCCCTTAATGGTAAATGGCAACATGATCTGAAAGTATTTCACTAGGTCATTCAAGAAAAGACAAGCGAATTCCCCTCATAATTTCACCTTAACTGGTCTGCCAGAAATGCTTGGTGAGAGATCTAAAATTACGACAACGGAGCAGGCAATTATTTTTAGCAAGGAACCCGTAATTACCACTTGGCCCCTCCGTGCATTAATAATAATTAGCACCTTGCCTACAATAACTTAATCGTACTCTTCCGTTTCGGGTAGATTTAATTAAAATATTCGACGCTTTTAGATCATTTAGTACGTATTCTGACAACTGCCGGTTACTTACGTATTTTTAATTTAGAAATTAAGCGTTACAGCGATTTGATCCCCGTAGCTCAGTCTGTGCGAAACTGAAGGTTCTATGAGGGCATCTCGTGTATAACTTTAAAATATTTATCACCTAAATATGTTCGTAACCTAAGTTATGGTTTTAAGTATGTTTCTTTGACAGCCAATTTTTTTGTATAAAACTATATCTTTTCCAATTATTTATTACAACAGCTTCAGTTAGGTACCTAGTTGAAAAGAGTAGTTGCAAATTTTGAAAATCTTATCGTCAAATTGTGATTCAGCTAGTCACATATAATTCCAACATTTAGTTTTAGTTAGTTACAAATGACTATCGGATTTTCCTTTACACATGCTTATTACTGACGCGGATAACCAGGCAACAATAAACTGCGCGAAAAACGCAAAGCTGGGCCCGGAATTAATTTAGATTACCTCGAGATTTTTCGCAAGAAATATCGCGCGATAGCGGAGGCAGCATTGTGATCTATCCGAAAGGCGGGGCATTAAATTCTGTGGAAGCGTTTTAGTGCCCTCGAAGCGCTGGCGGCGTCCATAAACTAATGTTATTCGGTCTGTTATGTGCCTTGCGGGAGCCCAGGGATATTCCTATCGATGCCAAGCTATTCGAAAAACCAGTACAATCCATTCTTCGATTACTTACGACAGTACGGCTTTGGAGGGCTCGTTTATACTGGTTTCTGGACTTTGTATATGTTGGAAAGAAGTGGGAATATACCACAGGGCAGCCGCGGACCCGACTCGACCTATAAATTTTTCATGAACCAGCCATTTCGCGACGAACAGGAGTGGTGATTGAAAAAAGCGTTCCGCGATATTGCCCCGGACGGCGTCTCGAACGCCAGTTCTAAATTGGAATGCGTTTGCTAAATTAAAAACGGCCAGTGTTTTTGTTTTTAAAATTTTTAATGCGGGTTTGCGGATACTGGCTGGAAATATTTCGTCAGCTAACAACCAAAACCCACTATAAAAGTCTCAGTACTCTTAGCAACCTCGTATGTTATTTCAAGTAGGTATTTGTCCCTTAGTGAGTTTTCAACCTACGATTTTTATCGCGTTTTCACTCATCGTCATCACTCCATGGAACAAATTTCAAGGTGCAAAGTGTATTTTACACTTCGAAAGATTTTTATTGAAAATTAATGAATTTTTACTAGTTATTTCCACTCTATGTAGATCGAAGCTGGTAACGATATATTTTCTTCACCAAAAATTAACGTTTAGACCATTTCTTCCGCAAATTAAATAGTCAAGTTATTAAATATGTCAAATTATATCCCAAAAATAGACTCAGCTTACGACTTACGGTAAATCTCAACCAGCCAGCTGAACGTAAATCCTTGTAACAACTTATCAGTTTACGAAAGCAGAGGCAATCTGCGAGGGAAATGGGAAGGTCTGAATAGCCCCAAGTCAGCATAATTGATAGGGCGGTCCATTAATACCCCACTCAGGCCGAAACAATGCGAAATGCGAATTACCAACAGATTCGCAACATCTGCTCGCGAATGCGTAGATACATGTGCCTCCCGTGGAGATTAAAAAAATATGAATAGTACAGTCAAGTGCAAAAATAAGTATCGAAAGAATCCGCTCATAAATATGTTACGACGTCCTTATTACACAGAATCAGAGTGCACTGGGACATATTTTTGAACGTTTTTGTATACACCTTATTTTGTCTTTGACCATTGTGCATCAAGGGAGGTAAGTACGGAATTACTAACGAGAGTGTTAGAAGCCCGACGCCGTCAGGCGGCGGGCGCTTTTATGACTCGAGTTAGTATTCCGCTTAGGTACCGACCGTGATGCATACAATGTTTTTCATCACTCTTGCCGACATAAAAATAAGTTTTAAGACATTATATTATTAAATGACGTACTGTCATTTCTATTACTCCCTAGGGAATATCAGTTTTCTATTACTCCCGCTACGCGCGCAAGCAATGGCGCGCTTAGACAGCAAGTGTGATGAAAAGTAATTTTTTTTTATATTGATTTAAACGTTCACGATTATCACTCATATTTTAAAGACAAACGGGTCTTAATCGCGTAAACTTTCTTTTGCCGTGTTCGCCGTTGTTCGCCGTGGTGGTTGTCGTGTTTGCCTGCGACCACGGGTGTAACGTCATGCCCGAAACGTCAAGATATAATCAAACGTAAGTTTAAGCTGTCGTATGCCGGAACGTGGATCCGCGTACGAGAAAACAATTAGTAAACATATTTGCGGCACACGAGAGGTTAAGACCCGTTTTGTCTTTAAAATATGAGTATTTTTTTTTATTTGAAAGTATACAACTATCAATTGGGCTTGCGTAGCTTGGCTAGGGTTTATGCATAAATCACGCGAGATCCCATAGGAGCGGGTGGCCATGAAAAAATCACGAAAGATCACGCTTAGGGGTAAGGGATATAAGGAGACATCACGTATATTTTTTTACAAAGAAACAAACTAAGAAAAATTCGGAGTGAAAAGGAAAAACTATGAAGTGATAAATTCACAAAGAGATGCCTTCACCAGGATTCGAAACCAGGACCGCAGGCAAAGGCTGTCGATAATGAACAAGTAACTGACCCTATTATTAATTCAGGCAGATTTCAAATTGACGATCGTTTGAATGGAAACGATAATCTGTAAAAAAAATTGTTTATTCTAATAATATGGTTCAAAATCGTATACATATTATTAAAGCCGACCGTACATGGGTATCATGATCTCATCTGTTTCTAGTTTTCTAGCATTCCAAGCCATAAAATTCGAAATAAAAGCTGCTACTTGCCAACTCCATTGCACGGTCAGTAATCCTAGGAATTATTTCCCTACAGAAAGAACATTGTGCATCAAGGGCGGTAAGTATTGAATTTAGTAATTCCGTACTTACCCACGAGAGTGTTAGAAGTTTTTTAATGACTCGAGTTAGTATTCCGCTTACCGACCGTGATGCATACAATGTTTTTCATCACATTTGCGGACAAAAAAAAAGTTTTAAGATGAAATATTATTCTATGACGTACTGACATTTCTATTACTCCTTAGGGAATTTCACTTTTCTTTTACTCCCGCTACGCATGCAAGCAATGGCGCGCTTAGAAAGCAAGTGTGATGAAAAATTATATTATTTTTTAGCTGCGGGAATAGTGTGATTGTCTAAAAGTCCAAACTAACAATATTAAAATTCTTCACTTCCAAATAATAACATTTACTACCACCCGTCGAGAACTGAATTAAAAAATGCAAATAACTAAAAACTCCAATGCATCAACCCTATTTCAACTATCGAAACTTTTTCAATCAATTATAATTAATAAAACTTTATTCCATTTTCAAATTCAAATCTTTAACTGCGCATTCGAATTGCGGTTCTATTCAAGCTGTAAAGGGAACTATTCTGGTGTTATCGGTATGAATCGTAGCGTAATAATGTCTATTAGCATTTAGTTATGAATCAATTCCGGCGTGTCCACAGGACTGGCGATTGAATAATCAATCAGAGGGAATGCAAATAGGGTTCGCAACAGGCTTGAGGACGGTTTTTGGAGCCGCGGGCGATGGAATAGGTGTGGAATGTAGTTGCGAGTATTTAATACTTGGTAATTTGTGGATGAAATTCTCGGTACTTTTAAGATAGTATTTAATACTCGTTAATCAGTGAATAAAATACTCGGTCCTTTTAAGTACTTTACGTTCAATATCCGGTCTATTTTCATTTTCAATAATATTATATGCTTGCGGTTCCAATAAAAAGTACTTTAGGTACTACATTTTCACTATATTATTATATTCTTAATGAATAATTAATTGTATTATTAGTATGGCTTAAAATGGGATATTTACCCTGTAAATTGCAATTATTGAGCACGCGATAATTCGGCAGTTACAAATGCCATTTTCACGGAGAAACTGACGGACTTCGAGTTTTAGTTGTGGTCTACCCACACCTCGGAGGGTAATATATGTTCTAAGATCCACTCACCACTAAAAATACAAATAACCAATAGCTTAAAAACATATAATAATTGTATTAATATCCCAAATTGTTTCTTAGGCAAAGGTGATTTGTGTTAATTGAATGTGTTGATGAATATTGTTTTTTGTTTCAGGTAAGTGTTTTGACTCGGAGAACAATTTCTTAAGGATTCAGGAGGTATTTTTTCATTAGAACCTAGATTAAATGAAATGGCAAAGAATTAATATATATTTAAATAACTTTCTGGCATCATATTCACCTAATTCACAATAAGTAGAACATATTTATTGTTTTATTATGATTTTATGTAATATATCGAAAAATAAATAATAGGGAAAGAAACAGAGAATGTTATCTTTGTTTGTTTAAATCAGATTAACTTCAGGAAAAACTAGTCGTAGGTTACATGCCGTAAACCATAACTGTATATGTTACTTGCTGTCTTACCCCCTTATTCATAAACGTCTCCTAACTTAAGAAGCAGTTAATTATTTTTTGTCTTTTTCGGTCTTATAGACATATCGATAAGACTGAAAGGGACAAACAACACTTAGCGGCTTGCTAATTTAGATGCTTATAAATAAGGGGGTTAGTATTTTGTACCTAGTATTTTACTCAAGTATTCCCATGCCTGCTATAAGTCCAAATGCGGCGGACATTTTGTGTAGATTCCGCGGCGACATGTGGCCGGGATGGAATATTAATTGGTTTAGGTCCGCTTCTTGTGTTTTCAGACATGGCCGCCATGTGACAGGATATCCGCCTAATTGATGATTAACTGTGGCAAATACTCTTGATCTTGCCTTGGTCGTTGGTTACCGTAAATCAATTATTTCAAGGCTTATGTGTAAATGACAGTTTGTGTAGCATTAAAAGGTCTCTGCCCATTAGACCCTACCATACCATGATCGTAGCATGAACTTATCAGACAAAAAACTATTCTTTGTATTGAAAAGTATGAGACCGTATTGGCCGGCGCCGGAACATCCTAGTGGGCATAGTCTCATACTTTTCAATACAAATAATAGTTTTTTGTCTAATACGTTCATGCTACGGTCATGGTATGGTACGGTTTAGTGGGCAGAGACCTTTAAGGCGCTAGCCCCACAATAAGCTAGTTAGTGATTATAAAAACGAAAGATACTTCACAAAAGATAATTCATTCCGTGTAAAGAAAAAAGATACGGCGATATTTGTAGCTACTCGCTCAGCTAGTAGTTTAGTTTAGTTTTATTTTTTTTCAGGAAAAAAATTCGAAATACAATATGATGTCAGGGTATACAAATTAACATCGTGATCGTCAAAATACAAGGCAAAATGTCTAATAATTAATAAAGAAATAAAAAGTCGAAATAATAATTAAATGTGAACAATAATAAAGTAATCAAATGAAGTCAACAAAAATAAAATATGTAAAATAAAGTATGACAGATAGTGTACTACAAATATCGCCGTGTCTCTTTTCTTTACACAAGTATGCTTAGCACATGATTGTCGCGACAGTATCTCGCCGCGAGGTAGTCTATCCGTCTTTTTTTTGTTAATATAGCTAGTGAAGGACGGGAGATCTATCTCGCGGCGACATACTGTCGCACCAATCATGTGCTAAGCCAGCAGCAGAGCGACTATCTTTCGTTTATACCTAGTAGTATATATCTAGTAGGTACTGCAACAATATCAACCTTATATTAACAGTGTCACTAGAATCCATGTGAACAAAAGTATTAAAAAGGGAAGCAAACTTATTAAAATCCGTTTTTCGCGGAGACGAGAAGATTCAAACCGCCGCCATAAATATTGTGGCTGGTTTAAAAGCTCTGCGACACCCCGTGTGCCCGTTGACAGCTAGATTCGCTGCGCAAGTCCAAATACGACCCTATTTATGAGCATTTCTTTAAAATAAAGCGTTTAAATAATATAATATCACTCGCATTTTTTTTTTCTATTTATACTTTTACTTATAAAGGGTAATTCTAATACAGGGGTTAGTTTGTTTTATCAACATGTATTTGCATGCTGTACATCTACAGCTGGATAAGGCGAACTAATGTATACTTGATGTATGAACGAACACCTATGTATATAACCCTTTTCTGCAAATAAATCATTCTTATTCTTATTCTTTAGGGCATAATAATAATACATTACATCAGAGGCCGGGAAAATGTGGATTTCCGGCCAAGTCGGTATATACGGAAAGGTAACGAGGCCGGGAATCCGTTTTCACTAAAGTAATCTTTTTGGTGGGCCCCTTACGGATACACTTCGACACACTGGGATCTTTTGTGTAAATTCCTATAGTAATGGTTTAAAGAATAAATAAACCAACAAGTATATAGAAAATTAATAAACCTTACGCACAGTGCTGCTATCTCACTGCCCCTAGCAGCGGAAAAATGATCAAAAACCCTCATTAAGAGACATCACAAATATTTAACTACAATAATGAAAGACAAAAGCTCACACAAACAACTAAAGCCGACACATTATTCAAACTTGAAATTCAATTTACATCACACTGAAAGCCACATACACGGTACAAATCTCTTCGTAACCTTCAGTCGCCATCAGATATATCGAAACGGCTTTGGTGATCACAAATATCTGAGCAGACCTGTATTTTCTTGGCATTACAGTGCATGTATATATATTATTGAGCACCGTGGCCGCTCTTATATATTTCATGTCGAATTGTATTGTATGGATTATTCTATTGTTGAATACTTCCAGTCTTTGATCCCGTAGCAAGAGAAAACTTGCTTGATATACGACTTGAAGTATTCTTCAGAGCATATTTGTCTTCCACAAGCACTCACATTTTGTTCCGAGACAGGCAATTTCTCAAACACTGTGAATATTCGCTTTATTCATTTATAAAAACCTTTCACACAATAGAAAATTATGTTGAAATGATTTTGCCTTGAGGTTTATTCTAATTAAATACACACATCCAAAGTATTGTTTTACTGTTCTTAAATATCTAATTTAATTACCTAAATGCCGTAGGCCTTTTAACAGAAATCAAACAGTGATGTTTTTATTAATTTATTTTGAAAACTGCCCAATGTGCTAAAGGGTTTTCACATGAATATTTGTTCTTATCTGATATTTAAATGTAATCTTTGAAAACGGCTTCCCATAAACTGCCAGTACAAATGTTTAAAGCAAATCAGAAACGAGTGTGGAATAATTTAAGTAAAATTAGGTTAATTTTGACATCAAAATTTTTATAATAATCCAGGATATTCTTTGTATAGACTTTCGTTGAAATCAATACAAAACGCTAATTTCATTAGTCATAATCTAATATGTAATGTCAATATCAAAATGCCCTAAAGGCCTTTTACAGAAATCAAATATTGGCTTTCAATACTACCTCTATTTGCTGCGTCGCCGTCTATTACTTATACCGTAACTAACCGCTAATTGTTCATTAGTTTGAATGAGATCTTATGTTTGTATAGTTTCAGTATACATATACATGCTTTATTAAATTACAAATGAAATTAAAAAATACGTAAATATGTAGGTACTTTGCTATTATTTTTACCTCCTCTAAGTCGTGGAATCTCCAAAACCTTCAGTCTATATAGAGAGATAAGTAGAGATAATTTTCAATTGAAATAACATCCTCACGCATGTGTCATGGCATGACGTAATAGTATGTATTTCAAGAAAACGGTATACTTATTGCAATATGCTATTACATCTTTGTTTTTTCTTTCAGATTTAATTCTAAAATGAAAAATGTCAAATGAAATAAAATAAAGGAAGTCATCTCAATTTGTCACCTCAGATTATAAAGCTGATGATCTAAATACCGTTCAAATCGCACCGAAAGTGCATTTTCCCATTTTTCCTATTCGTAAATTGTTAAACTTATATCTTTATTTGATCGCGTCTGTCGATCAAGAAACGATGAGCCAAGTCGGTCACAAGAAACCCGCATTTTCACTAATGATTTGGTTCCTCTGGACTCACGCTACATCTAGCAAATCCATCGCCTTGTTTTCAAATACGTATTTTTTTGTTTTGAGTAAAGTCCATTTCAAATACGAAGGCCCGATTCTACTTGACAAAGTCATTAGATAACAAAAGATACCTGTCCAGACCCTTTTGTGGCGTGATATTTTTTGTATATGGGTGTACGACACGTGCTAATTTGTAGTGGACCAATTAAATGACAAAAGTTTCGAATGGCATCGGGCCTTTGTTTTTGAAATGGACTATACCTAACTACATATTGTTTTGTTCCCAATTCTCCATACAAAATCATACGTATATTTCAAAGATAAAGAAAATGAAATTGAGGTGTACTTCAAGTAAACAAAATTGTATACATACGCCGTACATAATATCCCCTAAAAATGTTGTAACTGCCTTCTAAAATTGATTGCTATACAGTATTTTATGCTCAATGAGATGGTAGGAATCCGTGCCAACAACGTTTCAAAATTTGTATGAAAGTTTTCTACTAGAGACACCCTGCAGCTACTGTCTATAAAAAAAGATTATTGTTTCAAAAATAGTTATTACAAAACTTATTTAAAGTAGTCAAAGTTCATCATTATCATCATCATCAGCCAATTGACGTCCACTGCTGGACATAGGCCTCCCCCAGAGAGTTCCACAAAGATCGGTCGTGAGCTGTCCGCATCCATTGGACACCCATTGGACAAAGTTCATCATTCTATTGAAAATAAATCATTGAATCATTTTGATTGCGAGATTTATTACACGACTTTTGCATTTTCATCGTTGAGATATTCTAATACAACGACCTTTCCTTAATTCCTTTGTGAAATTGTAGGTTTCGATCTTACCGACGCGAATATATATAAAATCGCTTCACCTCACAATTTCCTCCTCTTAATCGACTAAATTGAAGCGAGATGAAATTTCGGAAAGTTAACAAAAAGGCCGTAATGCCCAAGGCGAGAAATCTTAGAATACATCCTCTCTAACGACTTCGATAAAAATGTCCATATAATTTCCATTTTTCCCTCTTGATGACAAAGCCTCAAGGGCCTCTTACACACTTTGATTGGAACAAGGGCTTTCCAATGAAAAATACTTATTTGTAATAAAACCAGTGACCTCCACAATACATTTCTCATCAAAAGAGGGCTCTTAAAAAATAACAACACAATTCGTCTCATGAATCCATAATTCAGGGTAAATCGTCGACCGGAAACCGGCTAACCGCCGCTTCCTGTTACGAACCGTTGGGTTCAAGATGGCGGGGTTCCGCGCAGACATTCGAATTATCACAATTTTACTTGTGTTTTTTTAATCGTGAATGGAGCGAACAAATGAAAATATTAATTTGTTAATTTTTGGTTCGATTTTAGAAAGAAAACTGTTCCACTGTAATACATTTAGCCGTAGATACCTACGGTATCATATGGAGCGTGTACTTGATGATATAATCTTATTTGAGAACGTCCACAAAATTAGTAGGTTTTGGCTCCAAATATCGTTCGGACATTAATGTGAAAAGCTGATGTAGAATAAATACGTACGTGACCTAAGATATAAAATATTTGAAATTGTCTTCTACGATAGTATCTACTATCTGAATTTCTTTGATAATGAAATTTGATATATTTTAATCAAATTTTTTTCATTATTAATTATTAACTTTTAATGGAATGGCGCTATTAATTTAATTAATGATTACATTATTTAGACAAAAGCCTACTTTCATCAGTGGAGCTAGCTCAATTCTTAATCATAGTCCTAAAATATTAAAATTCATTCACAATGGAACTTCGAAATTATTTCTATTTCACCTCAATCGCAATGTCTGTTTTTTTAAATATAAATACGTATGTATACTATCTATAAATATCAATATTAAATGTTTTTGTATAAACCTAAGGTAAATATAGTACACTAAAATGTAGGTACGTATACTGTACGTTGTGTCTAACTCATTAGGTACCTATCTACTTAGAACAATGTTAAAATGATAAGTCTTGATGATAATTCCATAACAATCAAATCAATAACAACAAATCTAAAATTCCTAACATCATCTCAACATACCTAAGTAGTTCCAGAGTGGCCTAAGGATTGCCTAATTGGTTAACTGTGTTTCAATTTATATGAAGTGTTTCAGTTTCCACCCATTACCCGAGCTGACCTAAAAACTTCTAAATTGTTTAAAAATGTTCTGTCTATTTTGCACAAAAAAAGTTAAACAATCTTTTATTCAGAAACTCTCTCGGTTTCTGTATTTGCAAACTGGCCGCACAGAATTCTTTCTCTATTTTCAAATTCAGAACACCATTCTCCCGGCGGTTTCCCGCTTGGCGTTGGTTTTTCAAAGATGGCGGCGACGGCCGCAGGCGAATATTTCCACGACACTCAGCGCTCTTCCGGATTCCGGGAGCAAAGTATGGGACACGCGCCTTTTCGCATGCCTGAGGTCTTAAATCCAGAATTATACTTAATATTCTGATATGAAAGTATTATTTAGTAGATTTAGGGCCTGTTTAACCACACACGAATTTTGTTACAGTTAGATAAATATTAGCTGTCCTTTTCTTTTATACGCCTGGGGAAAAGGATAGTTATATTTACTCAGGGATTTTGAAACAGGCCATAAGTAACCAAAGCGGGCTGGAAGAACATTTATTTGTATGATATATAGACTTTACACACTCGTTCTAAAGTGGCACTATGTCATTGTAAGAATACGTGTGTCATCAAAAATTACACCCATTATCGTTTAGAAATGTGGAAATATCAAAATATTCACCCAACTTTCGTACAAATGACTTACACCAAAAAAGAAATCGCCAATTACTTATATTTACTTAAGCGTGTTATGCTGTTTGCCTTTTCGTTTCCTTTTCTTTAATAGCGACTTACAAACGGAAAAACAAAACATTTATCAACCGAGGCTCATAGTTTCTGATTACTTTTTTCCTCTTTCTTCTATCGCAGGAGTACGTCTTATTTTTAAAGATTGACCGTCTTAAGCCCTATGTTTTAAGAGGAATAAAAGGCATTAATTCAGCATTCGCTGGATCAAACGAGAGTCGCTGGAAATTATTTATTCTCGTCATAAAAGTTAACTGCCATGCTGTCTAGACGGCCATGTCGGACTGTAGGCATAAAATCCGGTCGATTTAAATTATTTTGTAACTTAAATGTTTTAAGATCGATTCAAGAACGATTGTCGCATTGATAGGGGTTAGTTTGACCTGAAAGGTGACTGTGAATAGGATTTTAATAGGTGGTAAAAAGGTGCTGGAAAAAAATGTTATGTTCATTTCTATACCTACAATTATATTATTCTGATTGTGTATTATTAGACTTACCTTTAAAACGCTTGTAGTTAGTTGGAATGCTTAATGTATTACAAGTAACTTGTACTTTCATGTTGTCCTCGCAAGACCCAACGCCCTATTTTTAGGACAACTAAATTTACTCATAACGATCTATGACGTCACACAAAAACGTTCACAAAAAGTATTTTATTTTGTTTGGCCCAAAAATTAAAAATTAAAGGTCCTTCTTCAGGACACTGGGGTATTTCACTTGTCCTAAAAACAGAATGAACCAGGTTATAAGTGGTATAATTGCCTAAATTTAATAATATCCTAATCTTTAGTAATTCCTAGCCTACTAAGGGTCGATTTGACCAAACTTTTATTCAAAGATTTTTTTTATGTGCCGAAGATAAACAACTGAGCTCTCAGCCCACCTGATGGAAAGCAGGAACTGAGGCCCATGGACATAGCGATCAGAAAATCACCTATGCGCTGTCTACCCTGAGGACTTGGATGGATTGCCTCTATCTATGCCAGTAATTACACCGGCTATCTTACCCCCAAACCGAAACACAACAGTGCAAACACTGCTATTCAGCGGCAGGTTAACGTAAGACGGTGGTAGCTATCCGGGCGGACCCTACACGAGGTTCTACCACCAGCAAGAATAAAGGCCCGGCCACGTCATTGGGGTAAAGGAGCGTTCAAACCAAAAGAGCATACGCTGCACATAGGAGTATATGCATTAAAAAACCGCTTAAAAGTCGAAATAACTAAATCAGTCAAATTCACCGCCTATCGTGTTTTTTACATTCCTGACTAACCGGTCCACCTGATAAAAGGCTTAAAATCTCTTACCCCTCACGAATCCCTGAGCAAGATCGGTCGGAACCTAGTTATTGCTACAAGTGTACGATTTTGTTCTCGGCGATTTCATCTTTGCAAAGTTTACTTTTTGTCGTGGTATTTTTATATGGCCGCGGATTGAAAAAAAAGCTTTTGAACCTGGAAGAAGAAGGTATGTACTTTATTATTCTGCAATAATTTTTGAATATCGGTTATAAATAATATATTTAAAACCTGGGTAATTTGTGTAGTTAAATTTCGATATTTTTACTATGAAAATTTAAGACAATCGTATTTTTGTTTATGTGTCGGGACTTGGCAACTTAGTTTTTTTAGATCGAAATAATGTTAAGGTCTATGTACATCGATTGTATAAGAAAAACTGTCCGTTTACGTCCGCCATTTAGATTTTCAGTAGGTTAAAGTTACAGCGTCACAAACACAAATTTTTTGAATGTCATACTTTGTTGGTTTTTGTTACAGATTCTTTGGAAATGTTTCAAGAATTTGGTAAACGAACATTATTCAGCATAATGCAAGCATGTAAGGGAAATAAAACAGGAACATTTTTTATCTTTTTTCCAAGAAAGACTGATTCGAATTACTCATTATCGTGAGAGAACCCAGCGATCCCAGGCTACGCGATGGAAAAGTGTAACATAAAAACGACCTGCGAAGGCCGAAGGCCGATGTTCGCACAGGGCCCAAGGCCTGGAATGTTCCGCGCCGCGCGCTCGCCTGCTAGGCCGAAAACCGCGCTGCGGGAGATTCCAATTCCCGGCGATACCTACAAACATATCAAACCCCCATGCAATTCCCTGCACAAATGTTAAGGCACAACTTTGACAACTCAGACAAAAATATATTTCCTGGCCTCCCCCCCCAGGAGAAGAGGCCGCACTGCGCGATTTTTTCCTTTGGTCCGTTTTCGTAATTATGGTTTCGTAGTTACCTACGTAAGAAGAATTATTTTTCACCGTTTCGTAATTGATTACCAAAGCGGGATTTAATTTCTGCATTCGTAATCTGTTTCGTAGTTGACTACGAAACAGGAATTTATTTTTCTTTTTTCGCAGTCATTTGGCTGCGAATCGAGAATTATGTTTCACTGTTTGGTAATTCATTATCAAAAGAGAATTTATTCCCTTTTAGTAATTGAGTTTCGTAGTTACCTTGGATAAAATATGTTTTTACAGGTAACTGAGTTGTCTACAGAATGGAATTTGTTGGAGTTTCGTAATTAATTTATTCAGTTTTGCGATTAATGAAACCATTAACGCTAAATAAATTCTAAATGAAATAATTGAAATCGGAACTTTCATAGCTTTTAGTATTTCCACAAAATTAAAAAAATTAATTAAAACGTAGTGATGCCTTTTTTCTTTTGTTCGTACATAATCATGTACTAGGACTTTCAATACCGGTATTTTTAGATTAACAATACCGCGATCCCGGTATTGAAGGTCCTAATAATTATGTACCTACCCAATTAAAGAAAAGTTGTCTTATGAAAAAAAAACATGACAAATTATGACATAGCATCCAGCAAAAGATTAACAATATACAAGGTGGCCAAAAAACCTCTCTGGCAACGGGAATTCACTTATTTTATGGCCACAGTTTATACAAGCAATCCATATTATTCTGTTTAAAATCCTCAGAGGGGATCTATTGGATGCAGACTACTCACGATCGATCTTTAAGGCATGCTCTGAGGGCGGCCTATGTCCAGTAGCAGTGGAAATCTATCGATTAAAAAATATTATGGAAAATGGCTAAACGAACAAAGATCTCAAAACAGTATCAGGCAGTTTATGAAAATTAACTAGTGCAGTAAATTCTGTTTTTGTAATCAATTATGAAATAAGAAAAGTAAATATGTTTTGGTAATTAACTACGAAAGAAGAATTGGTAAGCAATTACGAAAACGGAAAATAAATTCCGCTTTGGTAATCAATTACGAAACGGCGAAAAATAATTCCTCTTACGTAGCTAACTACGAAACCATAATTACGAAAACGGACCAAATGGATTTTTTAGGGTTCCGAAGTAAACTAGGAACCCTTATAGTTTCGCCATGTCTGTAGCATAGCGCAATGGCCGTTAATACTAGAAATTAGCAATTTGGCACAGATATACATATTAATCACATACAATTTTTTCTTATAATTTGTCGTAAAGTGGGGATGATTTTTTTATTTCGTTGAAATCCTATAATGTGGGGTATCGTTGAATAGGTCTTTCAAAAACAATAAGGGACCCAGAAGAAAGGTGTTTTATAAAATAAATATTTTCGGAGATAACCGCTTCAGAATAAAAAAAATTGGTCTCCCTCCCCCTCAAACTTTTGATCCGTGGGTCCAAAAATATGAAAAACTATCACGAACCGTGGGCTCATAGAATACTTTAAAATAAACCTATTTCGAACATAATCGGCCCATCCGTTTTTGACTAACTACGGAACCCTACATTGAGCATGGCCCGATATGCTCTTGGCTGGTTTGAAATATATAATTACAATCAAATTCTTTGTTTTATTCCTTAAAATCCTCAAAAAACCAATGAAATATTTTTAAACGGTTTTATGATTGAAATACTCCTATGTGCGCTGTTCTATCCCCCGTTCTACGAAATCAACCAATCACGTTTTGTGTAACGATCGAATTTCGTAGAGTGGGGGGTTAGAATAGCGAATGCTCTTTTGGTTTGAATGCACCTTTAGGCGACCAGCGGCGAGTGAATCCATGAGTTAGAGCGGGATGCCGATATAGGTACTCCCTCTCGCACGTATGGTTTTCCGCTAAGCCGGTCGCCTTAGACCAATGTCGTGGCCGCGGCATCGGATAGTAATGTCAAAACTCCATAGTAATTTGAGTCAAGTATCCGAGAGTAAGCGTTATTCTTCAAACTGAACGTATTGTGAATAAATCTCTAGCTATTCCAGAAAACTATAAAGTATTCTAATAGGAGGTGCAGGCATGTATTGCTTGCCCTTAGAGAATGGTCAAAGGCGCCTAGCCTTATAAGGGATTGCATATACCCGAGAAAATTGACCGGCGGTTGCTAAGACCAAGTGGCCGAGGGGTGCAGGCATCAGCCGCGAAAGCTGAGCCCGTGGGTTCGATCCCCACCTCGGACGTTAGGTGATCTTGGTCGTTTTTCTTTGGTATATGACATCTAATATTTATACGTTATTCTTCATATAAAAGTTTGGTAAACCGCAGCTTTAATGTAAGTTATACAATGACTTTTCTAATCCTAATTTCCCAATAATTGCCCTGATCAATGACAAACCGGTTATAACCGGTTGTTTGCCGTGACCCACATTGGTCCCACAGGGCCCGGGCAAACAAGGCTACGTAAATATTTGCCTCATTGTTGACCCCACACCTTGCGTGACTGTGGTCCAAGATGAAAACGAAACTCTGGAAATGTCTTAAAATACCTCATAGGGTTTAATAATAATATCAACATTTTATCATTTGTTTATTTTTTATTAATGAAATAGGAGGCAAGCGAGCAGTCGTATCGCCTGATGGTAAGCAATCACCGCCGCCCATGGACACCCGCAACACCCGTGGTATTACAAGTGCGTTGCCGACCTTTAAGATGGGAATACCCTCTTTTCTTGAAGGTTCAAAGATCGTAACGGTCCGGACAACAAGATCCGTTATATTATGTACCTTACTTATATTACTTAAAACTTTGTTAGGTAACATAAATAGCAAAAGCATCATATTTTAATTGTTGCAATCATCATTGAGCAGTCACTCCTAAAGGCTTCAGTAGCCCTACCATGAGCTGCCGCTGCGTTGTTAACGCGCGTTTACTTTCTATCCGGCTCGCTCGCACTAATGTGCGTGTATGAACGGGATGGAAAGTAAAGGTGCATTAAGACCAAACGAGCATTCGCTATTCTAACCCCCCTACTCTACGAAATTTGATCGTTACACAAAACGTGATTCGTTGATTTGGTAAAATAGGGGATAGAATAGCGAATGCTCGTTTGGTCTGAATGCACCTTAAATGCGCGTTAATAACTTTGTACCGTACTTCAAAAGCGATGCCATCTTTTTTGGCAGAATGACGCCAAAACTGTCCCCTTGCACTGCAGAAAACATTTGCAGAACCCAACAGATTTGTCTCATTTGTCCGCTGGTTTTGTAGGTCATCGACCAAAAATGTATTCTTACAATTTTTAATAGTAATAGCGAATAGGTACTAAATATTCTGGCAATTTCTTCGGCATCGTTGTCATTTGCACGCGTTCATTGTCAGACATTGAATCGGCGAGCAAAAATATTTCGACGCAAAGTTCTCTTTATATAAACCGTATTTCTACGTCACGTCACTCATTTTAGAAATAGAATAGATTCTTTTCATAAACTTACAATTCTAATTCTTATAAATATCTGACATTTTGTATCTCGAACAGTTTTCGACGACCTAGATCAGTATGTGACTGTGACGCTGGAATTCAAACCCCGTCGAGGGCATCTGTTTATGTATTTCTCACCAAAATAAGGATTCTTCTCTCATGTTTATTAAATATTACAAATATTCTCTCTTTGTAGGTACATACAAGCCTTGAGTTTACCGTGGGATTACGTCGATTTGTATAACAAAGTCTTATTATATCTTATACTAGCAACTCGCCCCTGCTTTGCACGTGAACAGTTAAGTACAAAACAGCATCAAAATCAGTTGCTTAGTTTTAACGATTTAAGCATACAATAGGGATGTAGGGACAGGGAATAGTACATTACGACACAAGTGCGAAAAACATGAAATTCGAAACGAGTGGCGATGTTTTCAATCGACACGAGTTACGATTTCCTTTTTGCACGTGTCTCGTACGACGTTTATAAGTACAGATGGCCCTCTGATGTTTTGGACCTGATGTAAAATGAGCCACTTCTCGCACTAGCGCCTAATAAAAAAAGGCACCATCTGTACTAAAAAGTGACTTTTTTATAATTTCTAGTGATACGTTATATTTTTATAATCAGTAAAAATGTTTACCCAAGCACTATCAACTGTTATTAATACCCGTCGCACAATAAACAATTTAGACACGTTGCATAAATATGTATGCATTCCACCTCTAACCTCGTTAATGCGGTTGACACAGTCTGACTTATGAGCTTTATGACATACATATGCATGGCTCAGGAATTATACGTGATTAGGGGCACCTGGTTTGAGTAATAGTTATGTCACAACCTTATTGGATTATTGTGATGATAAGTTATTGAGTGAATATATTAGTTTGGGAACCTGTATCGAGTATATTGATGAATTTCATAATGTAACTTTTTGGCTGTATTTTCCCCATAGAAAACTTAGTTAAAGTATGTAAAGTTTTGACTTTTTGTACGTATCTACCAAGCTACCAACTTTTTGTACGTATCAAGCTTTGTCAACTCGATACGTATTTAAATATCTATAATTATGTATGTAACAAAACACAATTTACCTACTCTGTTACTAGTTCGTAACTTTTAAATTTAACTATAATTACTATATGTATGTTAAAAATTTATGTAAGTGCGCTAAGACATACAAAGATAACAAGTTCTTTAAAAATATCTCAATTATTTTCAACCTTACGCTACACACTACATATTATGAAACGTGAACTCTATACTCTGTTTGGTTTGGTGTTTAAAAAAAGGTAAACAATCTTGCAGTATCTTTTAATTGAAAAATGCATATAAAAATCCAAACTAGGTACTTAATGAATCAAAAACAATGTAAATCACTGTATTTCCTTGATATATTATGTATATTTGCTAAAACTTATTTTCTACTCGTAGTATTCAATAAAAAAATACTGCAAGATTGTTTACCTTTTTTTAAACACCAAACCAAACAGAGTATAGAGTTCACGTTTCGTAATCTGTAGTGTGTAGCGTAAGGTTGAAATTTGTTGAGATATTTTTAAAGAACTTATTATCCTTGTATGTCCTAGTGTACTTACATAACATTTTACAAATATACATCGACCGATGAGGATTTTAAGGGACCATACCAAAGACAATGTTTTATCTGTGTAGATTCAGTCTAAATTTTAAAGCTAACAAGTCACCTCTACAATGTCTCAACGATTTTGAACCTTACGCTACACACATACCAACGTATATTATATATATCTCAAGCGTGTATTCGCACGAGTTATAGCCCTCGAACTGTCCGTCGCAGTCTCACAACTTCGGCCCACCGTTAATATAAGCTGTCGTCGGCAGTTCTGGCCGCGGAAAAATGCAGGTGCGGGATATAAATAAATGTCCAGCATTTAAATAAAGTTGGTAGCTGTTAGCCGGTTTGTGCCGTGGTTTGTGCATTGGTTGGTGCCGTGTGCCGTGTGGTGACGGCAGTAAGAATACATTTGTCACCACCCCAACTCCTCCTGCGGTAAGAGTCGACTAAGGGATTGAAGTGTCACTGACCATTTTTTTGATAACGATTGATGATGGGCAGCAGCGTCATCATAGTGGACACATTACTGCGATCGCCAATCCGCTTGCCCAGCGTGGCGATTATAGGCATTTACCTCCTAATGCGTCTATCATCATCATCATCATCATCAGCCTATGATAGTCCACTGCTAGACGTAGGCCTCTCCTATTAACTATGCGTATAGACGCATTAGGAGGTAAATGCCCATAATTGCCACGCTGGGCAAGCGTAATGCGTCTATACGCATAGTTAATAGGAGAGGCCTACGTCCAACAGTGGACTATCATAGGCTGATGATGTGTGTGCACACAGGCGACAGCAGTAAGAATACATTTGTCACCACCCTAGCTCTCCCTTTAAGCGTCGGCTCTGTAATTGAAGTGTCAATAACTATTTATTAAAGTAATAAAACTTATGTACAAAATATCATTTGATATTCACAAGTGCTTTACGGTGAAGGAAAACATAGTGAGGAAACCTGCATATCCCTGCGAAGAAATTCAAGGGTGTATGTGAAGTCCCCAACAAGTACTGGGCCAGCGTTAAGACCACGCAAAATAGGCACGTTTGATGTCGAGTTGCGGAAAAAAATGGCCAGAATACAACAACAACAACAATTTATTAGAAGATTGATGATGAGCAGCAGCGTAATCATAATGGACGCACTCCTGCGATCGCCAATCCGCTTGCCCAGCGAGGCGATTATGGGCATTTACCTCCTAGGAGAGACCTACCTTCTAATAGGAAAGGCCTTTGTCCAGCAATAGACCGATGTAGCCTAGGTGTATGTAAAGGAGTAATTAGTTCGTATACGTTGAAAGAAATCGTCAATGACCCTATAATCGCTTATATTTTAAAGACAAACCGGTCTTAATCGCGTAAACTTACGTTTAATTATATCCTGACGTTTCGGGCATGAGTCTGCCTGCGACCACGGGTGTAACGTCATGCCCGAAACGTAAGGATAAAATATGAGTGATAATCGTAAAAGTTTAAATCCATATACAATCGCTTAGTCGGCTCTTACGACACCCACGGGAAGAGTTGGAGTGGTGACAAATGTATTCTTACTGCCGTCACCACAAGGTGAAACCAAAACTACTCCTTTATACACAAGTAATGTGTACGTGTCGCAGGTGGCCACGGACTTTATAGACCATCAGACGATCCGTCTGCTCGTTTGCCATAAAAGAAAAGGTGAACTGCGCAAAAGTTATTATTGCTGAAATTCCCATCAGGGGAACACTTTAGGTCGGCTAGGCATCAAATATTTATTGGTCGTTTATCTAGCAAGGCCAAGGACTTACTCTTACCGTAGTAACTCTAAAAAAATGTTATTTTCACCTATTGGTGCGAGGTAAGGGATGCAAACCGGTTTTGGAAAGTATGAAAAAACCGGTTAATCAATAAAATAAAAATATTTTATTTCAGACCTAAAGTGATCCATAGAGTGTTAGTAATATAGCACAATTAATAACAATGTAATAAATAAAACTATGTTAGTTATAATCCAAAGAACACATTAATGCTCTATTTGGCTCTGCCAATAACTACATCCACCGAATACTTAGTTTAAAAAAAAATCGGACATCTTACATAAATCGTATATATTGAAGTTGTGGGTAGGCAAACAAACAAGAAGCTTAAATTGTAGAGCTGTATTTATAAATTAATAAAAAATATTAATGTGCAGTATTACAGAGATAAAAACACTTACATGTAATATATAGTGCCTCATTTGCACCCACAGCTAATTTAAATCACATCTTTCACAAGTTTTAGTGTCACTCTCTTAGAGTCCAAAGGTCACATCCGCACACACCCAAATATGGACCACTTGGTGAACCTTCAGAAGAGTATCAACGACATGAAGGCCATGTTCAAATCTCAAATGGCCTCTTTCGAAGAATCGCTAGCCTCCAGAGGAATCCAGGAACCTCCAAGTGAATTTGGTGAATTTAAGAAATTTATATTAAAATCTGTGGCGAGTCTCCAGCACCAAATGGAGTTTGTCTTGCAGACTCTGGAGGAGATGGAAACCCGATCCCGTGCTGGCATTCTGCTTCTACATGGTGTACCTGAGGTACAGAGTGAAGTGACCAGCGTCGCAGCAGTGGACATCCTTCAACAGACTTTAAGGGTAGAGGGTGTCTCGGAGCAAAGTTTTTTGGCCTGTTATCGTCTGGGTAGGTCTTCGGTGCCATCAAAGCCTCGCCCTATATTTCTTAAGTTTGCCAGTCATAGGACTAGGGACGCAGTTTGGGCCAGTAAGAAATTATTGAAGGGCACGGGCAGAACTCTATCCGAGTTCCTCACTAGCACCCGTCACGCTGTATTCTTGGAGGCCCGTAAGCGTTATGGAGTAAGGGGCTGCTGGACGAGCGATGGGCGGATAGTCGTACAGTGCCACGACGGGGCTCGCCGAAGAGTAACCTCGATGACTGAGCTGGAGTCTTTGCCGGATCCGACGGATACTGCTGAGGTCTCGGAAGAGGCTGTGGCAGGGTCAGAGCTGGCGGCGGCACCGAGTTCTTCTGCGGGGGCTGCGGCTGCGGTAATGCCGAAACGAGCACGTCAAGCGAGACTCAATGCGGGCGCCGGTCTCGGAAAGCGCTGATGGGTATCCGGTCATTATTATTATTGTTGTTTCGTCACACTTTCTTTCTTTGATTTCCTACAAAGTAGTTCTAGTATTGCGTCACACCTGATCATCTTTGTAGCGGTAGAAATAAAATTGTAAGTTTTGTTGCGGTAGATGCACTTTTATATTAAGTTTGTTAAGATTTTGTAACAAATTTACTAGGTACCGACAATATCAGTATAGTAGTTATAGTGACACTGACATTTTGTCATGTCAATGATGTGTCAGTGTCACTGTAACTGCGTTTGGTTTCGGCTCGTGTGATGCGTGTTTGTTTTTTTTTTTTTTTTTTCTTCTTCTTACAATGTTTAACAACTTAACTTCTACTTAAATTTATCTTTTGATTTGAAACTCGTTATTATTTTTGTTTTATTTTAAGTTTTTGCTTTGTTAAAAATATTAGCTGCTGGCGAGCGAATGAGGTGGTATGGCTACTTATTTAGCATCTCTTTATAGTAGCATCACTTAGTGTAATTATAAAATCTTACTTATTTATCGTAGATATAATATTATTGGGTATTTATTATACATATATATATATTTATAGTTCAGAACTGTATACATAATGTCGGATATTTTTAATGTTAGTGTGGATAGCGAATTCTTCTCACTTTCTTCTTCAAGCCTGTACGATTCTTTGAGTGATGCTTCAGACATGCCTGACCTGGGTGAACGCTTGCAGTGCACTTTTAATTCTTCTTATAAAAATTTTAATGTCGCTCACATCAATGCACAGAGTGTGCCGGCTCATTACTCTGACCTACTCTCCTCCTTCGGCTCCAACAATAATATTCATGCGCTCCTTATTTCCGAGTCTTGGCTGAAACCCTCTCTCCCTTCTACGTTATATCCATTGCCAGGGTATTGTTTGATACGCAACGACAGGATTGGCACTAGTGATGGCGGGTCGGGAACCATTCGCGGTGGTGGTGTGGCAATGTATATTAAAAGTAACCTTGTTTGTCGGATAGTCGCTCAATCTCCTTCAGTCTACTCGAATTCTCCAGAATATATTTTTGTAGAACTCACCCTTCACCACGCTAAAGTTCTTCTAGGTGTTTTTTATAGCCCGTCTTCTAGTGTTAATTATTTTGATTCCTTGCATGATATTTTGGTTGACTTATGCCCTCAGTTTGATCACAGTATTATTATGGGTGATTTTAATACGTGTCTTCTTAAAAATGATTTTCGCTCCTGTAAGCTTTATTCACTTGCAACTTCTTTAAACCTAAGTGTTTTGCCTCTCAGTGCCACCCACTTCCCCCATAACGGCCCTCCTTCTTTATTAGACCTGATTTTAACTTCTTCTCCGGACTTAGTCTCTTTTCATGGGCAACTGAATGCGGCTGGTTTCTCCAACCATGATTTAATTTACGCTGCATTTAAAATTCGTCCCCCAAAAAAGAAGCATAAAATTGTAATGCGACATAATTTACGAGACATAGACATGCATGCGCTTCATGCTGATTTATCCAATGTGGACTGGAGTAGCTTGGAAAGTCTGGCCGATATCGACGTAAAAGTTGAGGCTTTCAATAACAAGCTGCTTGCAGTTTTTGACAAACATGCCCCTCTGAAACCAATGCGCGTAAAACACTTTCCTGCGCCGTGGCTTACGCCCGATATAAAACTACAAATGGCCAAGCGTGATCGGGCTCGCATTAAACATCGGCGTAACCCCTCGGACCTTAACTCCCAAAAATATGTCGCTTTACGAAACCGCTGCAACAAAGTCTGTAGGGAAGCTAGGAGACGTTATATTCACAACACCATAGAGGAATGTCAAAATGCTCCATCAAAATTATGGAATTTCTTAAAGTCATTAGGGGTGGGCAAAGCTCAACCTTCTTCTTCTACTATTCTAAATTTAAATGATATTAATGAACATTTCAGTATCTCACCGGTTATTCTTGACCCTTTTCATAAACAATCAACTTTGTCACTTCTTGCCGCTACAACACACCCTGACATATCTCCTTTCGAATTTGGTTCTATTTCAGCGCAAGAGACGCTTAAATTACTTAAATCTATTAAAACGAAAGCCGTTGGTGACGATAACCTCAGTATCGATATGCTTATGCTCGTCGCTGATTTCATTTCCCCAATCCTCGCCACCATTATAAATTTTTCTTTGTCCACGGGTATGTTTCCGGTATCTTGGAAACTTGCTCACGTGATTCCTCTCCCTAAAACTCCAAACCCTACTTCCTTCTCCCAATATCGCCCCATCTCCATTCTCCCAGTTATGTCTAAAATTATTGAACACTACGTAAATCGCCGCCTCCTATTCCATCTCAATACACATTTGCTGCTTAAGCCTCTCCAGTCAGGATTTCGTCCCGGGCATAGTACAGTTACAGCTTTGGTTAAAGTCACCGACGACATTCGATTTAATATAGAGTGTAAAAAGCTCACCATTCTTGTCCTTCTTGATTTCAGCAGTGCATTCAACACAGTGGATTTTGACATCCTTCTTGCTATTCTACGCACCCTTAACGTTTCTCAATCTCCACTAGCATGGTTCCGCAGCTACCTCTTTGGCAGGCGCCAGCGTGTTAGAGTTGACGACAAACTATCTGATTGGCGTGAACTCTCCGCTGGCGTGCCTCAAGGTGGCGTGCTTTCTCCTCTTCTATTTTCTATTTTTATAAATGGTATCACTGCGGAACTAACTTCTTCATACCATCTTTATGCTGATGACCTACAGATTTATGCAGCGGCTAGTATTGATGATTTGCCCTCGTTAGTTTATCAAATTAATTCTGATTTGGAGTCCATACGGTGTTGGGCGTATAAATTTGGACTGAAAATTAATGCACAGAAATCGCAGGCGATTGTTGTTGGCAGTCCTTACTTTATAGGCAAGCTCTCAGAGATGGTGGTACCTAGCATAATTTTCGACGGCTTTCCTATCACATTTTCCTCTACTGTTCGGAATCTAGGTATCACCCTCGACCAGACGCTATCCTGGTCGCCGCATATCGCAGAGGTGAGTCAAAAAATTTTTGGTTCTCTTCATGCTCTTAGGCGCTTACAAAATTTCCTCCCGCTCCAAACCAAGCTTACTCTGGCCCAGTCTCTTTTGCTCCCTCTCCTAGACTATGGTGACATTGCGTTTCTGGATCCCTCTGAAGAGCTGCTATGTAAGCTGGAGCGCTTGCAGAATTTATGTATTAGGTATATATTTGGTCTCCGCAAATATGATCACATTTCTAACTTTCGGTCCCAGCTCGGCTGGCTTCCGATCCGCCAGCGCAGAGATGTGCATATCCTGTCGTTGCTTTTCAACATACTGTTTAATCCTACTTCTCCACCATATCTAACTCAGAGATTTAGTTATCTAGCTATAGGTAGTGACCATCGCTTACGTTCAAGTCATAATCTCATCCTTGCTATACCCCCTAACAAGACACAATCCTATGCTAAATCTTTCACCGTACGTGCTGTGAAGTTATGGAACGGTTTGCCTCTATCCCTCCGGCAGTGCCAGTCTGTGGCATCATTCAAGGCTAATCTAAAGAAGATGTGGCTATCCACCAACGACAATTTAGCTCGTTACTGACATTTTAACAGTTCTTTTATTTGTATATATTTATTTTATATAGTATTTATGTATACTGATATGTAGTCTATGTATTGTTTGATAAAAGTTATGTGTGTATTCTATTAATTTAGTGTTTTTTAATTCTTTGTATTCATTGTGCATTGTGTGAGTTTGTCTATCTAATCTTTCGGTTCTCCACTCAATCTCTCAAAGGTTAGCTGGAAGAGATCCCTTATAGGGATACGTTCGCCTTTGTACCTAAATTTCTGTATAACTGTTTTTGTAACATATTATGTGTACAATAAAGTGATTTACTACTACTACTACTACTAAATCGACCTTGTCCCACCGTAAGCTCAATTAAGGCTTGTGATGTGGGTACCAGGCGACGATATATATAATAGATATATACATATAGGTACTTAAATACATACACAGCCATGACCAAGGAACAAATATTTGTGATAAATAAATACACAAATAATGCCCTCGCCGGGATTCGAACCCGGAACCTCCAGCTTAGGCGGGGTCACTACCAACTGGGCTAGTTATCGGGCAGTCCCACCATTCATCCAACGCCCTTAGGAGACCATTACTGCTGCCGCGCACTCGTTTCATGAGGGGCGCAATTCTTTTACGTCTGACGGCGATAACCGGTTATTCATCGTTATCTCATACAAATAAAAACCGGTTTACACGTTGCGAGGTACGAGCAAGCCGGATTGACGTAAGTCCGCATTTATAACACAGCGGCAGCTCATGGTACGGCTACTGGCCCAGTCGCGAAAACAATGGGAGCACGTGTCCCCCCCCCCCCCCTCTTGACACTGGACTTAGGTATGCCTAGGTGCTGTTGTAAGTATAAAATACTAAGGTCCGACCGAGACCCATATTTTAGATCTCGGTCGGACCTTATAAAATACTATCATTTCATAGGGCAGTGCTCCCCTCAATGAAGTCCTGGATCCGCGCCTGTACTGGCCCAACCAAACTTTATAATGATGTTCCAGTAATAGAGATTAAATAATTATACAATTCTGAGTACAGGTTTACCGAATTATTTTAACTTAATAAATATGGATTCTGGATATTCTGTAGTAAACCGAATATAAACTAAAAGCGTGTGTGAGTAATTTACATAAATACAATTCCTGATACTTGTTGCATAATTATGATATGTATTCGGTATAAAAATATATATGTACCAACAAATTAAACCTTTAAAAATTATTGATGATGACATTGATGACTATTTAATACCTACTTTAAATTACAAATAAATATTAGGTCATATTATAAGAAAGAAAACAATTTATATACATTTTTATACGTAGCCAGTGAACTCTGCACGAAAATCTACCTTTACATCACTCAACCAAGAAGACATGTTCTTCACTCAGTTGATAAAACGAAAGCTATCTCCATTGTGACAGATAACTCTCCGCCAGCATTCCGAAGCTAGTTTACAGAACGTCGAATTTGTCTAAACAAGTTATGTTTAAGTTACAAAACTTCGGTATTCCCACAGTAAGTTATTGTAAGCTTTTGGACCACTGTAGTTGGACCTTGAGGTTTGCGAGGTCCATTAATTATATGAAGGTTTTAGCAGGGGAGGTCAAGTAGAACCTTAGCCAATTAGACTTAGGGAAGGGAAGGGTCTCTGAAAACATCATTGTTTCCTTGTGTAACGGTTGCAAGGAAATTAGGTCAGACAAGTTTTTTCATATATCTGCAGTAAAATATTTTCATTGTAAGTAGGTACTTAGAAAATCATTGGATCAAGCTGAAGTCTTAAAGGGTTTTTTGTGCGTTTCTCCCGTCGTTAGTCACATGCGTTTGATTTTTTTATGGAATTTTCAATGTAGGCATTGCTATTATTACAACATTTGATTTCAATACAACGTGTGACTTTAAAATAAGAACGCTATTATGTTTATATGAAGAATCAAGCTTGCTGGTGGACTCTCCTTCTTCAATCTCTTATCCCACTTATGTAGGGTTGGATCTCCTTGCCAGAGTAGTCGATTCTGGGTTGTCTCTCAGGTTCATCAGTTCTTTTTTCAATATTGGACCTCCACGAGGCCTTCGGTCTACATCTTCCTCTCGGGAAGGTTCAATGCAATTTACGACATGATCTTTTCCTCTTCTGTGAGAGTCCAAACTATCTCAACAGTCATTCTCAAAATTAAAAGCCTAATTCAAATTATCGTGTCACGTTTTTAACAGTGAAAATGTGACATGTTAATAATAGGAATATTAGAACTGAAGTTCAATTGTAAAAAACGGCTACGGTAATCAGATTTAGCCGGGTAGTCAGATTTCTTGCCGTATGGTGATGGCAGTAAGAAACATTTGTCACCACCCCAACTCTTCCCGCGGGAGTCGTAAGAGTCGACTAAGGGATTGAAGTGTCACTGACCATTCTTTGATTTGATTGATGATGGGCAGCAGCGTCATCATAGTGGACACATAACTGCGATCGCCAATCCGCTTGCCCAGCGTGGTGATTATGGGCATTTACCTCCTAATGCGTCTATACGCATAGTTAGTAGGAGAGTCCTACGTCCAGCAGTGGACTGAGACAGGCTGATGATGTGAATCAGATTTAGACATTTGAGAATGACTGTCAAACGGGTCTCACTGATTGGGATTCACTATTACAAGAAAAGCGATCGGAACCACAAGTCTGTAAGTCGCGGTCGACCCACCGTCGAACTCTTGATTTACTACACAAATTCGCACGACGGTATTATGCTAGACTTCTAAGACAGAAGTTTGTCTGTTTTGCTCTGAACGGAGTTTCAGTCTTCCTAACTTCTTCATTCTATGGTAAAATTTAAATGACAGACAATGCTCCAAGCCTGCCATTTGTATTTTAACTACAAACCGGTTTTAATCGCGTAAACTTACGTTTAATGTTATCCTGACGTTTCGGGCATGACGTTACACATGCGTGCGACCATCCGTGGTCGCAGGCAGTCTTAAAAGGTGTGAAAAACGAGAAAGTTTAAATCAATATACGGCCATTTGTAATTTAGTAGTATGGTAAAACCACTTTTACCCGTTTTATCTATTTATTGTGCTACGCGTCACTTCCGCACTTGCATACTTGTTAAAACGTGACGGCAAAGTCGACAAACGATTAGATGCGGTACCATCATAAGCCCACAGGAGGTACAGACAGTCAAATAAGTTGTTTTATGTACCAATTCGTAGGTTCCTAGGGACTTTCATATTGATTGTGACATAGTCCGAAATGGTACGTATACTTTACTCTAGTACCTAGTCTTACCACCCAACTATCAGCTGTCACCGCCGGGCGAGTATCGCCGTGTCTCTTTTTTTACATAGTTCATAGCTTAGTAGCTCGCTGTGAGACCAGTGCCTAAACAAGAAAGTAGGGTATTATGTTTGAAAATTACTTTTTTATAACCACAACCCCAGCTGAGGTAGCCACCCTACACGTAGGTATCCCTAATTATTTACAGGAAACCGCAAACAAAACGGTTTATTAATTTCGAAACGAAATTGAAACGTTCCTTTCGTGCACAAACACAAGCAAGTGTTATTATCTCTGACCCGTCACGGATAAAGATTAAAAAAGTATTAAAGGAATTAACTTACCAAATTCTAGATTCCATTTTGATCGCTGGATTTGCTAAAGTTCTGGAAATGACATTAAAAGATCAAAACCTAAAAGAGTTCCGTACTCCTAACTTTTATCGTAACTACTAAAACTCTCTTTGAACTCACAACAATCTCGATGGAACGTAATCTGTCATTACGAGCCGCTATTCGCGCGAACGAGGGGCTATAAAGACGAACATTTTCGAGGGTTGCCCTTACTCAAATTCGCACTAAACATCGACTTGGAAATTACGAGCTCCCATTTTATTTATTCGCCTCGTAATATTTTGCTGTTATTCTTGTTGCGTGTTTAAATGTGTTTCGTCTGTTCGAGTGTTCAACTTGTAGATACTCCTTTAAGAAAGTTTAGTAACAAATTATTGTATTTTGCTTTAAAGATGTCATTTATGAGTTGTAAGTCATAAACATCAGCATGTTTTACGTTTACAGACAAGCTCGTAACTCGGACAAAAGCGGACCTTTCCGCGCACTTCCCCTCGTAAAACTAACACGCACACAACTCGATCATAACTCACACGGGTGTCATTTGGTGCTATCTTAGTAGCCCCGCGGATCTTTACGATCGCCTGAGCCCGATCGAGATACGCCGAAGCCAGGGACAAGGGGTCTTTAATGAGGGGTCTGATGCTGGAAGATTCCTGGCGTTGCCACTTTAAACGTAAAGCTGAAAAGCTGAATACACATGTGGATTTGTATAGACGAGGTTTGATGTGGGGAAGGGTTCGAGGTTTGTGGATTAAGGGTAAGGCAGTGTCGTGCGTGAAATCTTGCGAATTTAATAGGGAAATTCTGAAGAATATATCGTAAAGCAGATTCTCAACCTTAAACATGTGATAAATGTGTACTCACATTAGGAAAATTGAAAAACCGTAAAGTTTAAAATATTTAGGTTTGTAAGAACAAATATATGAAGGGGGCAATCATTCATAATAGTCTACCAGTAGCCGTACCATGAGTTGAAAAGTAAAGGATACGTTAGGTTTTACTCGATACGTAATGCATTATTTCGCGCTCGTACTGTCATATTGGAGCCTGCTTTACGTATCGAGTAAAACCTAAAAAGTCATGGTACGGCTACTGTGGCAGTAATTTCCTGCTCATGGTACGGCTACTGGGGCCTATTTCTCGAAATCTTGTAACTTGTCATACAAGCGGAAGATATCTAATTAATAGTGTTAAAAAGAGACTTCCACTACAAGTTACAAGCGTTCGAGAAACGGGCCTCTGGGTCGCGTTTTATAAAGTTACAATTTACAATTTTGCTGTTTGCCTCGCTTTCTAGCCAATACGTGCGTGCGTTAGAGAGGCAAACAGCGAAATGTAAAATGTAACTTTATAAAACGCGACCCTGGTCTCAGCCTCGCAGACGTCGCTACAGAGGCTACATAGGCCGATGTAATAGGTACATACTTACCAGATACGTACTCCATATAAGCCCACAGATCTGCCATAAAGTCTTATTACATCTCCCCGTAAATCATTGTCTAAACTTCCGAAACCGATTTCTTCGCCGTTCCCGCATCTATCCCTATCGGTGATCGCTTAATGAAACTTAAGAGAGTCCCAGGCGAGTATTTTGTTCGCTTAGCAAACGTTCGCCTCAAAAAATTTAGTATTTTAAACCATCGTGGAGGACTACCAGCCTCGTTGTCAAATATCTATAAGCGAAATGTTTCAATTGAAATTTATAATATTTTATTTAGAATTTAAGACAAAGTTAACGAAATGGCTCCAAGAACGTAGTTTCTATTGTGTACTGGAGTATTTAGAATGTTTAATACATACATGCTCACGTGTAATGTATCTATAATGTACTAACAACAACTCACAACTAACAGGGTACGTAGACTAAATAGGTGGCGCTAAACTGGGTAACCTTAAACCAGGGACCGGAACCGGTATTTTGTCCATACAAAAAGAACGGTTCTTTTTTCGTTCTTTTTCGTTTTTAGTTAATGGAGTTATTTAAAAATATGTTAATTTTAAATTGCATAATATATTGAGCAGTGCACAAAGAGTATAAAACATTTTAAAATATTGGGCTATTTCGAGGTTTTTGTAAAATAACGGTTCCGGTCCCTGCCTTAAACAGTTCTATATTATTGCGTGTCATTTATTCAGAAACCTCCTTCTAGATAGTTAAGAATAGCACCCGAGGAATCCAATACGGCCAGCGGATTTATTCGCCGCCCGATACCATCGCGATATCGCCGCCGACGACACACGTAATTTAACTCCGATTCGGTTTTATTCCGGTATCAAAAAGAAATTATAACAAATCCACCACCATTGTGGTTTCTTTAATAGACGGCCCGAGATCTCACGAGATATATATCCGAACTGAGCCTTTAATGTTCCTTGGGAAAAAGATATACTAGAAAACGTTTTAATAAAGCATTAAAGCAGGGGTTTCAAAAGTTTTTTTATTACGCGCTTTGCCATGGATAAAAATAACCCGAGAAATCGAGTACCAAAGATACACTAGAAAACGTTATAATAAAGCATTAAAGCAGGGGTTTCCAAAGTTTTTAGTAAATATTGCTCCCGGTCTCCTAATTTCGGCACATCCGCGCGGTAGCTTTAGAGAAATAATGTCTATTTGGACCTCCAAACCTAAACTAAGGTTTTTTTCGCACTTGCTTTCTAAGTGCGCTATTAGTTGTAGATAAAATACTCTAGAGTGTTATAGAAATTTTAGTTTTTTATTTAATGTGATTTTGACTTAAAACTTATTTGCTGGCAAGTGTGATGAAAACTACTTATAAAAAAAGGTTAAGTTAGGTTAGTTTACAAGTAATACTAAAAAATAAGACTAATTTACAAGTAAATAATAATAAAAAAGGCTGTAGCCAAATCCGCGCCCCCTTTTGAGGATCTCTGACCCTTTTGAAGGAGGCGCCCGACACTTAAAAAACTCCTATATTAAACGGTTACGTTTCCACGAAAAATATGAGCTAGATTTGGGAACCAGCAGACGGGGTAAATTGCGCAGTAATGTAAACACATTTGTGAGGATATAGAAAAATGTGTCCAGTGAACGAGAAAGTAATATATGACAAGCGTTTAATAATGCTATCTCTTACGCTCGCTTGCTTGTTCAACACCCTATAGAAAACATTATGAATAAAGTTTTTCGTTACAAAATAGGTGCAAAAGCTAGACGTTTTCTGAAATAGGGCTTTAATATTAATGAGGCCTGTAAAGGTTTGATGGACACTTCATGAATATGCTAATGTGTATTTTAGAAAATAAAAATGAAATTTTTGCGGACTTAAGTAATTTAATCGTTTCACAATGCGACGCTGCGGGGTAACACTTAAATGTTTACTTTTTTTCAGTCTTAAATATGAACTGCTACATACAATATATCATGTATATTATAAATTAGTTAGGCTACTCTGCTCAACCGTGTGGTAACGGCAATAAGAATGGTACATTTGTCGCCACCTCAACTCCTCCTGCGGGTGTCGTAAGAGTCGACTAAGGGATTGAAGTATCACTGACCATTATTTGATAAAAGATTGATGATGGGCAGCAGCGTCATCATAGTGGACACATTACTGCGATCGCCAATCCGCGTGGCGATTATGGGTATTTTCCTCCTAATGCGTTTATACGCATAGTTAATAGGAGAGGCCTACGTCCAGCAGTGGACTACCATAGGCTGCTGATAATGATGATGAGGCTACTCTAGCCGAATATAGCCTTACAGAGTTAATCATTTTTTAATAAACATAAATAAATGCCCATATACGATACAACAAACGAGACTTAATCACGTAAACTTACGTTTAATATTTTCCTGACGTATCGGGTATGACGTTACACCCATGGTCGCAGGAAAACTTACGAACTTTTGATCCGTGGGTCCAAAAATATGGAAATCATGAATTATAGAATACATTAAAATAAAATTATTACATAATCGGAGGCCAAGCCGTTTTTGAACAACTACGGAACCCTTACAACGCGCATGGTAGACATGCTCTTGGCCGGTTTTTTAAATTAGTTTATGACAGCCATGTAGCCGAAAACATTCTTGTATAGGTATCGATTTAAGTGAGACAGTCCAATGATTATTTATCAGTTCCCATATCTTGACCCGTTAACACATAATGGCGTGTTACGCAATCTGCCATCCCGGACGGACGTTGACAGATCGCCGTCCACTAATGAAACCAGATCCTGCCAGTATACCCTGGTATACACTGAGGTCCGATTACCGAGCGTCCAGCGGTGCGAAGGGCAGGGGTGCTCATTAGTGTGAATCAAAAAAACACTATTCTGGTATCACCAAACCAAATAGTTATAATTCAATGACCCAAAGGCTAAGCACGATACGCAAATCTCGGGTTTTTTTCTCTGTCATTCTAATGACGCCTTCGTTGGAGTGACAGAAACAAATCCCTAGAATTTACGAATTTCGGTGTTCGCGGTAATAGGCCAATATCCTTAGCCTATGGACGATTTAGTCCAGGAGATTCACATGCACGTTGCCTACCCTTTAAAAATCTACACGTTTTTGATAAATGCAATCCCTTGATAAAACCATCTACGGGAAGGAGGTCACAATCTATTTTATATAATTCAATATTTTGAAGGACCTTAAGAAGATAGTAATAAAATAAAACGACGAAGAAAGAGATTGGTTAAAACGTCAACGTTCATTTGTATATTTTGTTTAAAAGAATACTAGTCTTAGCTGAAGGACGACATTTTTCGCCTTTAGTTATTTCAACTTGAGAAAACTCAGACCGCAAAAAGACTGAAGAATAGTTACACAGTTTTGCATCTAAGTTGCCTCTGTTTATCATCAAATTAGTTTTATTACCATGAGGAGTTTCAAGGAAAACGTCAGGCAAGGAACCGAGACTTTAATACATCTGGAAGATTAATGACGCAGTTGAACTTCGGACATAAAACTAAGACAAGTTCCATCCGCAATTTTACATAAACGCTCTCTCTGCCATTAAATTTTCAATCCCGACTGTAGAACGAATTCGGTCGCTGTCGCCGCATCATAAATCTAAAGTTTACAAGCTCAGTACTAAAGTAAACGACTCGGGAAATCCGAGTCGCAATTAAATAGAGAAATCGTCTTACGTAAAGTGCATTTTTCAGTGGTTGTTTGGAACTGACGCTCCATCCCTCATGTGTGGCTTAGCCCGCTCCACGTCGAGCCAATATTAACCTCTCCCTGCCTATGAGCTCCTGGTACTTTTAACGAGTTTCTTTGGTTTCCTGGCGCACGTCTTAGATATTATTTATGGAAACAAATGAGTACGGCTGATTTATGAAAAGCAATTGTTAAGAAATTAAGGTAACTCGAAGTCGTTACTTGAGCTTAACGAGAAAAGCTTGCAAAGCCTAATTTTAATATTTATTGTAGAGGTGAACCTAGTGCTGGCTCAGACAGTAATTATAATAATAAATATACGCCTTTCGAAGAAGAAATTCGTTAATGAAGTCTCTTTTGTTGAGTCGCGAAGTATTCTTTTGGTCGGCGACAATATTGATCGTTTATTCTCAATAAGTCCCTAAGAAGAGCCTGCCCTTGAAAGGCCAGTACAAGAACTATGATGAATGATGACTAGTATCGGAAAACATTAGGCGCTAAGCTTAGTTGGAGAATACGTCCCAAACGCTATTTAGCCAGCGCAGAAAGGCAATTTTCTATCCTATTTCTGTCGGAACTTGGAATTATCTGCGATCAATCGGACAAAAGAGTCGAATGAACAAACTTATTTCTCGAAAGGCCGATAATTTATCACTGGCATCATTTGTTTCGGCAGACGTCAGCTAGTATTGTTTACGGTGCGCGAAGAATGCTCAGATAGATTTGATTAAAGTGCGGAGACAAAAGAAAAGTGCGTCTGTTCAGTTCTCAGGGGAGGGGGGGGAGGGTTGAGAGGTGGGGGTAATGGCTGTCGAGAGGCAAGGGTCGTGAGTGACACTTCAAGTTGTAATCATCCTTGCTGCCTTTCACTCGGCGTATTTTTGTGAGCCTCATTAAAACTACGACCCCGCCGCACCCGGTAGTGATGCCATCAGAGAATGAATTGCGGATTCACATACCATGTTCTCTGGGATCTTTCTATAGAAATAATTATATCGTCTGCTTGTATTATTCCATTCATTTCCTGCATGGAACGAGCAATTTGTTTTCTTGCTAGTTTGTTTCAATGTTAATTAACAACCGTATATAAACTTAACAATTTATTAAGGTAATGGATAATGCCTATCAAATTAAATGAATTAGCGTAAAATATTACTTTTACTAATTGCAATGCGCAATTAAATGAAGTGAGTCCTAGTTAGGTAATTAATTTGGATAAATAAGTTCAGGGTGCGGTAAATATAAATTCCATATAATAAAACAAGCTAAAACAATTTCGAGTGTCTGACAGTTAAATGTTAAATATATTAATGAAAGTATATTAGGTATATTAATGTAGTGTATAAAATGAAAAAAAAAACTACTGAACTAAAATATTTTAGGAAATAAATAAATCATGCAAAATATGATGAGAATAAAAAGACTAAAATTGGCAAAGTTCTGATGGTCAGCCCTTGTTTCTCCCCTGACCCTCTTATCCTGAGGGTTATGCAACAATGGCGCCCAAATTTTGTAAGTGCCAAGAGTTAAGAAAACTAAAAGAGCCTCACACGTACTCATACAATAAATCATAAATAAATACATATGGCCTGGACTGCCTTTGCAATGATTATAAAATAAAATAACCATTATCGATTCGAACACTTTCAATTTCAAATAATTAATGATTTTTCTCAGGAAAGAATTTTTTGAAGGTTATATTGAAGAACTTAAAGGATGGGGCAAAGTCTGTTCCTTACATTTTGTCTACTAATATCTAGTTGCTGTATTTTTGTACGCAATGCCTCTACAATATTAACAGTAAATATTAACATTTTGTGAAAGGATAATAAGAAGAATTTTATTAATTAAAATAACAAAATAAATAGCCGTCACCCGGTGTACTAGCATTTTAGTTTATACCTACTCCCTCTCGATTTATACACGAATATGAATTGTACACATCAAATCAGAAAACGGTACTAGATCGCTCCATAGTTGAAGCAGCTCCCGCAAAATTTAGTTATAAATTAATCCAGTGTATTATTCACTCAATTATTTATGAACGCGTTTCATTAGTGTCCATTACGCACGGAGTTAAATAATGTGATATTATACGTATTTGTTTGTAGTCAATTAGGCGAGCGTATTGTGGGCTTGCAACAGCCGGTTAATATTAAAGCGAGTTTACCTTATGGCGGGTATGATGTTTAAAATTAATTCAGTTTAGTTTTGAACTGAAAATAATCTCGATACGTTTTTGATGTACGCGGTGCGAGAGCTGAAGGTATAGGGGAAGGTAATAAAATAAATGTCGAGTTCCAATTCCTTGGCAGAAGAAGCAGAGGCGGCTGCAAGTTCCAAGGTAGGAAAATACAGTGGTCTCGGCGCTGACTATCATTTTACCCCGTATCTAAATCCTGTATAATCCCGAGTCCGTCTGTCAGCTCTGACGCTTTGAGTCTCTTTAAAGAAATTTCAAAGAGCCTCAAAGATACCATAGGAGACCAAAAAGCTGGCAGCTGTCTCGCTTAACAGATCAGCTTCGCGATCCAGCAGGGTCATGCTGCCAGCATCTTTGGTACCATGCATGGAGCGTTTTTTTTTAGATTTAGTTAAGTATATATATTTGTTTTTAGTGTACTTTTATAATTTAGATTTTGTTTATTCTTATCAAATAAAATATTCGGTGAATATTCTTTGTTGAACTGCATTTTTATCATATTTTTTTGCATTCAAATGTATGCTCGGCATCTTTTAAGCTTCGGTGCAAGCAAACACCGAACCTTTTAAAAATCGTGCCATATCTTTTTGAAATCTAATTTTGCCATCGCAATATTCTTATCAAGCTTTTAACTTGGTAATTGTAATATAACGAGGTAAACTTAACGATTTCTAATCGGTAAATGAAGTAAGTTTGTTAGTTTTCAAAACTCAAAGCTTTTACTTTTGCAATTTCAATTATTAGTTCTTTTAAGTCGTTTAACTTGCGAGTCCAGAATAAAAACATTCAAAATTGCATTCGATTGCTCGTGTCAAAGAAACCATACGGATAGCCAAAAACACCGATGCAGAACATTTTTACGCTTTGCAAAAACACGCCAAGTCAACAACAGAAACGGAATAGCGTGTATAAATGAACCTCTCAGAAAATATCGAATACAAACGTTATATTTCGAAATTCAAAGAACCGTTGCACCGGCGATGTAACAATCGAATGTATTCGAACATCGCAAACACTGATTTAAAGCGAGAATGGAAACGAAACGTTCGACAAAGGACCGAGGTAACGACTTCCTCGACATTCGACCGTGGCGATAACTGGCGATCAAAAGTGTTCGTGAAAAGTGCAGGGAAATGATATGGAGTTTTGAGAATGCGAAAATAATGAAACCGGGGAAGGGATGAAAGCATGCGTCGATAAAAGAGTCATGACGAGATCTGTTTGATGTCACGAAGATGTACAATGAAGCGTAGCAATATAATGAAAACATGTAATTTCAACATTTTTGAAAACAGGTGACTGCCTTAATTTCATTATAATTATGCACTGCTCTTCCGGATGATAGAAATTGTATTCATAATTATAAATAACTTGTAACGTGTATAATTGAAAAAAAATAATAAAACGATAGCTGAACCGGCAACGAACTATATCCATGAAGATATCTGTCGATTAACCAGTCTGTACCTACTGACCAGTATATTTTAATTAAAAAAAAACTCGACTAAACCAATACATTACATTAGTCCCATTCCCATTACTTACAGTGCAATAAACAGAAGTATTTAGCAACAATATAATTTTAAAATTAATTCTTCGAATGACAAATATCGCTCTCATATTCAGCACTAAAAATCGGCGCCGCACGAAATGCAATAAACTAAACTGTCAAAACATTTTCAAACTGCCTTATCAAAGCGCTAGATTTATACCTAGACCGGTTACCGCGAATCATCCTTGCATTTTCTGTGAAAAATTACCCCATTGAAGCAGTAGCCCAGTTTCGGGCGGAAGGCACGGCACGAGCAGGCGATTTTGCGCAATTTGCTAAACTTGGCCCGTTCACTGCCCGCTAATAAACAACTTGGCCGGTGCTCTGAACCACCGGTTAACGGTGTAAGAAGTTCGGATTTTTAGTTCATAAATTTGAATCAGCTGAGGACGGTCAATTTTTTTTAACAATTGTGGCCTGGATCCTATTCCTTTAAGCCAATAGGCCAATAGGACGGTCTCATTGGTTAATGGGTATTTCTCATATACTTTTGTGACTTCTCAAGTTAACATGACCATTATAATTAATTTTCCCCTTTTTAGGGTTCCGCAGTAAACTATGTTATAATGGTTAGTTTCGCCGTGTCCGTCTGTCCGTCTGTCTGTCAGCATAGCTTGAATAACTACGGAACCCTACACTGAGCAAGTGAGCATGGCCCGACATGCTCTTGACCAGTTGTTTATAAAAACCGAAAAGAAAGTTCAAAGCAGCGACTACTTAACATAAAAGTACAAAATTTTACTCGCTTCAACCGCTACATCTGTCTAACTATTAGAAATACCAAATCGTAAAAAAGGTAGTGCCTATGCGAAGCACATTATTGGTACGATAATAATTATAATATAATCCACTGACAGACTATTTTCTGGCTGGTACAGGAACGGTACTATCGTTCTTCAATCTGTCATGTGTTTGAAGTAAACTAGATACGCGAGCGCCATATATTAGACACGGCAGAATTTCCTTTGATTTACCTCTCGTATCATTATTTTATTATGATTAGAAGCACTTACCCGCCTAATGAAACATGCCACACAATACTCCTAAAACTTCCCAAGCAATAGTATTGTATACAGTATGAGCGCATACTTTAATCACAAGCAGTTTCTATGAATCTACGTGTCAAATTATACTGGTTTCCAACTCGTAGCCTTCTAAATGTAGCAAGGTAGCAAGGTCCAGTAGGCGAGCCGGCCAATTTGCAGTAAATAAGAATATCGGCGGCCTCGTTATCTGCCGTAAACGATAATGAGGCTGCTGGGTGGTGATGGCGCACTGTGGCTTTTATTCGAGAAAAAATAGCTTCGCGAGCTTTGCAGCCCTTTCGTAAATAGCGATAGTCAATGAGTAAAAATACGGTATTGTCAGTTGTAATGTAATGTAGGTATTTTAGGATGACATAAAATATTTTAAAAATAAAAATAAAACCGCCTTCAAAAATTCGCCCGAACTAAAAAGTTAAAAATAATTTTGGTTCCTACTTCTTAGGATTTCCTACCCAAACCTTTAAACCTTTTACCCTATTCATTGAAATAAAACATTATGGCTAGGTACCCTACAGATTTCTTAGAAGTCGGTGCCAAGCCGAATACGTTCATAGGTATATGTATATTAGATAGAGCTTTGTAACTTACTGTCACTCCGATTACGCTTTTATCAACAGAATGGTCTGCCTCAGTCATTTTCATGAAAGCATAACCGGAGTGACAGTATATTACAAAGCTCTATCAGATACATATAAGTACTAGCAAAGTGAACATATTTGGCTTGGCACCGACTTCTAAGAAATCTGTAGGGTACCTAGCCATAATGTTTTATTTCAATGAATAGGGTAAAAGGTTTAAAGGTTTGGGTAGGAAATCCTAAGAAGTAGGAACCAAAATTATTTTTAACTTTTTAGTTCGGGCGAATTTTTGAAGGCGGTTTTATTTTTATTTTTAAAATATTTTATTTTTTGCTTTTTAGTAGTGTAAATATAAAATCGTTATTCAGTATGCTCTAAATACTTATAATTAGAATGTACTGCACTGTAGTAGGCCATAAAACCTGAACTGGCGAACTTATATGAATACAAAAACAATTTCAAAGGTAACAGACATAGCATGCCAATATTATTTAAAGAATCACTAACCGCTAACCGACATGTCATAACTACTAAGCAAACACTTGAATAGATCTTGAAAATGTATGACATTTGTTATATATACAAAGAATGATCCTCCAACCCCTAATCGTTAAGGAGTTATTCCTTTCCTCATCAGATCACCAACATGAGACTATGACCACCTAAAGGCAAATACTCGAATAGCCTCCAAAATATATGAAATATGTTATATTTAAAGAATTATCCCCCAACTCCTAATCTCCAAGGAGTTGTACCTTACATCATCAGCTCACCAACATGAAAGGATGACCACCTAAAGGCAAATACTCAAATAACTTCCAAAATACACGAAATATGTTATACTTAAAGAATTATCCCCCAACTCCTAATTGCTAAAGAGTTGTACCTTCCATCATCAGATCACCAACTTAAGATGTTCATGACTAGATGCAAATACTTGATTAGTCTTCGAAAATAAATGAAAAATGTCATGTGTGCCTACAACATTTGAAGAGTTCCCTCGATTTCTCCAGGATCCCATCATCAGATCTGGATTCGGTGACAATGGGACCAACTAGAAGGTATACCCTTTCAAACAAAAAAAGAATATTTGAAATCGGTCCACGCGTCTTCGAGTAATCGGGGAACATACATAAAAAAAAAAAAAAAGATTTCGACGAATTGTTAACCTCCTCCTTTTTGAAGTCGGTTAAAAATGTCAGTATCTAACGAGATTGCGGAATAATAAGATTAGTATTGAACAGTCAAACCGTGAAAACTGTTGTGTGGATCTTTGAATTTATGTCAATGTATATTTTAATATTAGTAAAGAAAATAATAAAATAAAATGCATTATAAATATAACGGTAACTATAGTGACTAAATAAATACATGTGAGTTTTACCGTTTAATTATAATTAAATATAATATGTGTCACGAAAGTTAAAAAAAAACTTCAACTACTATTTATTTTGCTCTGTTACGTATACTATCTAGTTTTATGCGGGCTATTCGAAGTAAGTAGATTTGTTTTGTGCAATACAATAGCATCCTCTTACTTTAATCAAATAACGACAATCATGCGACATCAAACAGCATTTTTACTCTCAGCAATTTGCAAGCTTTTCTTACAATAAACGGGTATAACGAAACTCTTACCATTTAATTCTAAAAATATTTTCTAATAGTAACAGCCTTTTCGCAAAGATAAAATATTTTTTTTTTAGTACAGCCAAATGGTGCCTTTTTTACGCACTAGTGCGAGAAGTGGCTCATTTTACGTCAGGTCCAAAACTTCGGAGGGCCATCTGTACTAAAAAAACGTCGTACGAGACACGTGCAAAAAGGAAATTCGTAACTCGTGTCGATGTCGAAAACATCGCCACTCGTTTCGAATTTCATGTTTTTCGCACTTGTGTCGTAATGTACTATTTTGTTCCAAGAAAGCCAGCTGTTCTTACAAATAAACGGGTATAACAAAACTCATACTTGAAAGGTCCACGGAAAGAACATGTCTAGTCAATTCAAATTACAGAAGGAAAAACCACCTTACTTTTAACAGAACAAGGTGTGAATTTGCCCTGTTTTTTTAGGCACTGGACATGTTTTTCCCGAACCCTTCACTTTTTAATTCGAAAAATATTTTCTAATAGCAACAGCCTTTTCGCAAAGATAAAATAAAATGAATTTTCCAGTAATTGCGAATGGAAATGTTACCGGTAAGTTTCATCCTACGTCGAAATACTGTATAATTGTTCAGCCACAATTACAGACTTTTTAACGGGAATGCCTGTGGGAGACAGGCGTTACTGTTTTGTTAAACTCCGCCATTTTATACGAGAGGTAACTTCATTACACTTTTAAAGCCTGTAATTTTGTTTCGCTTAGTTAATTCTGATTTAATTGGCATTATAGCGGATATAATGCTCAAAATGGCATATCAATAACTATGTATAGAACAATATACAATTGATTACTCGACATGTTTCGACCCATTAAGAGGGTCCTCGTCCGGAGCACCCTCTTATTAGGTCGAAACATGTCGAGCAATCATCGACTTAAATACGTAGTAACCCGGTTCGATAATATTTTAATATGTTTGAGTTTCACGTTAGTTTTAATTCTAAAATATACAATTTTACTATAATATTAACCCATCGACGGTAATCAGTAACTACTTATAATTGAATTTACTTGGACTACGTCCCTGTGGAAGTGTTAGCTACTAATGAAAAGTGCAATAAAGTGCAAAAATAAAAACTCTATCTAAGGAAACCGTTGCTGTACTGTACCTACTATTCAAACAAAGATTATACTCCGCTCAAAATAAATAAATACGTCTTCTATGTCTCCCACCTGAAGTGAACAATAGTTATTTGTTATACAAGGGTGCAAAGTTGTATTTTACCCGCGAGTATGAAATTTAAACACGAGCAAGCGAAAGGATTCTATAGTTGAACCACGAGCGAAGCGAGTGGTTCTAAAATAGAATCCTGAGCAGCGAGTGTTTTAACATACGAGAAGTAAAATACATTTGCACCCGTGCGTAACACAAAACTTTTCCCCTCACTATAGCGAGGAAACTCAAAAAAGGTAATTATTTGTTCACATTACAATCATCATCGGGTTAGTGATAATAATTTTCCAAATGCATCATGTATTTAATGCAAGATTTTGTCGCAGTAAACTTAGCACGAAAAAGTTAACGCAGCACGATTTTAACACATTCCTGTAGTTGCACACCAACGCCAATGCATTATTAAATCATTGTCATTCATTATTTTTACAAAATTATAGCAGAACACCCTGAAAGTTGTTTAGTTTACTATTTTTATGCGTGTTCGGGTCGGTAAATAAAGATTATAACCTATAATATTCTTTGACAATGTTGACGTTGACATTTTCTGCGTTTTGTGATTGCATCTAGTCATCTTATCATCATTCACTAAAACAATTGTTACTTATGGAATTTTAGGATTTATATGTTAAAATCATCATATTATATAAGGTTTGTATTTTACACTAAATTCTGAAACAAATTATTTAATTATCATTAATATGGAACAATTTCCATGAGCATTTTACGTTTTGTTATTCCAAAACCAAAATCATTACTTTGCCACACAAGTGAATAATATGCGTTTTTACACGTTCGTATTAAAGGATAAACGAGCACTTTACGAGCTAGTGAGGGGAAAAATAAATAGTTAATTAGTCATCTTTATTTACCTATAGACTATAATCCCAACTTGAGAAAATACAAAATATAAAAGAAAGCCTGTAAAAAAGAAATGGCTTAGTAAAAGTGATAACTGACTATTCCGGACCGTGAATACTACAACATTACCTACTTAAGGACGCGATAGAGGAACCGGTCAATACAGTCGAGGTGATGTACACTTGCCCTCTGCGTACATTTAATTTTACCCCACCCCCACATGATTCTATACTTAATATCATCCTAAAATGAACTCTTCAATGTTTACCAAACCGTGCATAATTCTCGAATGCTCCACGTATAGAGTTAATTACAGTTTTAACCCCGATTATTTAGATTCCCGCACTAAATACTCTCTGCTAGACGTCACAAAGGACGTCCGAGACAGTTCTAATTACTACACGGTCCGATATGCAAATCGGTTGCTTTGTCTGTAATACACGCGGTCCAAATTGCTCCGTCTGCGAGGCCCTTAATAAAACCACTTGCTGGACGGACTGGACTGCCAAATTGGTCGTCTTTTTGTTTCTAGAGCCCCAGTCAATTGAAGAGTCCACACATACAGCGCGTACTCAAAGACCTCAAACTGTATATCAATCGTCATTAAAATCTACAAAAAAAATTTACAAATATTGGCTGTGACTTCAATTGACACATCGTGAAACACGTTCGAAGATATATCTTTACGTTAATACTAATAAATATCAATAATTTTAACTAAAAATGTATGTAAACTCTATCTACTACAGCTGCAGATATAGGCTCAAACGAAAGTGATATTGTAGATTTTCAGATTGAAATCGGATTTTCCCACAAAATTGTGACTAAAACATCTTTATAAATATTTCTTCTGTACCTATTTCACAATATCTTTTCTAGTTGATTCTTGATATTTTTAAGAAAAAGGTACGACAATTTACAATCACTGATAATATTTAATTCTTACTCTCCTATTAAAATAAATGAAACTGAAGTTGAAATTCCCAAAATATTGTAGCATAATTTCGTTATTATAACCTTTGTTGACCGTCTTGGTAATTAGAATAATTTAATATCATTTAACATTTTGTTGACTACCCTATCCAAAGTAGCTTTCACTTTTAAGTTGTTTCTCATTAAGGCTCTAAAATTTCTAGATATTCAAGACCTCAATGCAAGTAATAAACGTCAAACTAGGGTGAAGACCCGTTTATCAGCATGCGTACGCATTTTGCCTATAGAAAATGTCAGTTTAGTATGGGACCGCGTCCAGCTTTCGGCACGCGTACGCATGCTTAAACGTTTCATTAAACGGCCAATTTTATGAGACAAAATGCGTACGCATGCTGATAAATGTGTCTTCACCCCTATCCAACTATCTTCACCACAATGGCAGTACATGTTAGAGACAGTTTTGTAATGCAATATGTATATCCGTTGCATTTGACGTGCTTTCGTGCCGCCATCTTTGAGATGCCTTGTCAATTGCAACGACGGAAACAAAGAATGGAAAAACCGAGGCAGAGGTACTCGTGTATTGTTGAACTGATGCACATTATTATATACTTGTGTTATGTACCTACATACATAATGACGTATTAAGTATAAACTCAAACATATACTATTAGAATATAGTATTTAAAATGGACAACTTTCTGGAATTAGTTTAATTTATTTATTAACGAAATTGGTACGTAAAAGAGCTGGTAAGGTAAAACTTCATCTTAAAACTTAACAATTAAAATTCAAATTACAGAAAAAATGCAGTATATAGTCTGGGTTGTTTAAGTTAAATATTATGTCGTACACTTCAAATAAAGCCTGTATTTGTATTCCTATTCTAATAAACGTAAGCTGTGTTTAAAACTACGTAGCTAAGTATACATTGCTTAAATGTTGAAGACTTGTTTATGACACAGACAAGATACGAAATGGAAAACTCAAATGTCAAAAAAACGCCGATATAAAGTTTATTTTAATATTTTTTAAGTTTAGTATATTAGTTACTTTTTATCGGCGGTCTTAAGAGCTTCGATTCAAAATATTAAAATAAACACATCGTCTCTCCTTAGCCGTCTACCGACTTACGCGACATATCTCCTAATTATTAGACAAAACAACGAAACGCGTGACAAAAGTTAGAAAACCAAATGAATACGAATTTTGGAACGTCTTACTCCGTCAATTAATTAATACGGGGAGAAGTCTGAATAACTTCCCTTTGAACTGAATAACGATGTTACGAGGAACTTCTTTGTCACATACTTAATTATCTTATGGAGTATTAATTGTTTGTATGGAGATTCAATGTAGATTTAACTAAACTTTGAGAGGGGGAAACTGTATGTTAAAGATACAGTTTCAGCACAAGAGGGTGAAAAGTTGGAAAGTTCGGTGCTATTAATGGTGGCCTAAGTTTTCTATTAGATTTTCCGCATTAGTCCTAAACTTATTGAACTCGTTAATGAAAATAAATGTGATTAAAACGTTATATTTCACCTAATTTTTTTTAAAGGATAATTAATAATTTATGTACGTTATATTAAGGAGTATTATTCATTTTTAAATATTATAGTTACCTTTATTCGTAATTGGTAGTGACCCTGCCTACGAAGCTAGAGGTTCCGGGTTCGAATCCCGGCGAAGGCATTATTTGTGTATTTATTTATCACAAACATTTGGTCGTGGCTGTCTATGTATTTAAGTATCTATATGTGTATCTATTTATACAATTTATATCGTCGCTTAGTTCCCACATCACAACCCTTAGTTGAGCTTACCGTGGGACTAAGTCGATTTGTGTAAAATGTCCCAAGATAATTTATTTTATACAAGGTGAAATTTTAATGGTTGTTTTCCGTTTAACCCCTGGAACGCTGCTGTCATAAATTTGCTTGTCGATTAATAACTTTAATTATTTTATATTATAGTCCAAATGGCTTGTGACAGATCTGTCACTAGGCACTCCAGGGGTTAAGGGCTTGATCAGTATCGTTTTCCAATCAGGTAAAAAAGGATAGAAATTGTTTCACGTGAAAAACATTTTTAATTTTTCTATGGGGCAGGTCTTTCAAATAAGCCGAAGCTCCATAGTAAATCAATATATTTTTTTAGAGAAAAAAAAATCGTCCGCCTTTTTTCGTAACCGGAACACGATACTGAATATGCCCTTAAACGGAGAACAACCATTAGAATTTCACCTTGTATAACGCTTATTATATTACCATTGAATATTTAATAAATGCTGCCAACCTTTATATTATAAGAAAACGGTGAACCAAAACTATAAATCAATCCCTAAGACTCTCAATTCTCATGTTATCCCGAGTCAGATAAAGTCGAAACCCAAGACGTTTTCCCGTTACCACGTCTGTGTGAGGGTTTTGACTAATGAGCTGTCAATCCATCAGTCTTAATGACTGTAACCTAATTAATATTTATGACCCTGTAATGGATTAATTGAGGTTATTTATGTTTCTTTGCAGGACGCTGTGAAGGCGGTCGAACAAGGTGTCAAAGTCATGGTGAGTAGTATTTTTCTTTTGCAATTTTGTGGTCGTTAGCATAATTCTAAGCAGTTCTTTGTAGATTTACGATCGGTACAAGTATTAAATTAATCTTCCGTTTTACGTTAATAATGAGAAACGGATTTCCTAAAAGCCTAAGTATTTAGAGTTACCTTTTTTCCTTGTGTGGTGAAAATTAACAAATAAACCTATTGTTGTCATGAGATAATTTTACTCAATTTTACTTTACGAGACATACCAACAAATCATATTTTATAGGTACGTATTCCAAATCTGAATAATAATGTACATAATTATGTTCGGTGTTAGTCCTTCCTATTAGTACCTATACATAATATTATACAGGAATTATACAAATTTCATCGTTTGACTCTAATGAACAAGATTACTTACCTACCATTATATCTAAAACAGTGTAAACCTGTGTGCTTAGCCAAGTTGCCAACCGCTAACGCTTAGTAGCGTATCGTAGTTTTCCCTCTCTGTCACTCTTTCCTATTAGTGCGGTAAAGACAGTTAGCTGCCTTTCGTTTACGATTGACGATTAAGCGTTAGCGAATGGCAACTTGGCTAAGCACCCAGGTGCGTACAGGACGTATAGGAAGCAGTGATTAGAGGCAGCTAATCAGCGTCGCTTGCAACGCTGTAGCACCTCCGTGATAACTCGCTAGCAATTAACAGGCCCATACAATTCTGTATGAGATGGATGACTCATAACGGGGAGTTAGTTGTCCGCCAGGTGGATTTACACGAAACGAGCGAATGCTCATTCTATCCCCACTCTACGAAATTCGTTCGTAACACAAAACGTTATTCGTCTGAACTGAATATACAAACGATACTCCTCCTGGAGTATGTGTGGCTGCTCCCGCGTTTCCGCTACTGCAGCTGTGGCCGGGTCGCATCCCACAAGGGTGGGACGGTCGTTGCACCGTCATTTGGGGACGGTGTTGAGAGGCTGTTGAAGGAAGATTTGCCATGGGCATGGCGAGAGAGAAAAATGATTTTGGTGATGATGATGCGGTAAAGGCAAGTTAAGGCAAGGCAAAGTTCGATCTGAGAGAGATCTGAAAGGGAAGACAGATGGAGAGAGTGAGGCTGGTGCTCGATGCTCGATGCGCGGCTGTCGGCGCGTCGCTAGCGGCACGTTATTCGTCGAAATTCGTTGATTTCGTAGAGTGAGGGATAGAATGACCGTTCGCTCGTTTGGTCTCTGACATTACCTATAACGAAGGTTTGGGCTTATTTTTCTACGAGTATTATCATAAAATTTACCTTTACCTTATTAGTAGGAAGGTAGGAACCTACATCAATACCAATACAATACATTGGCCGTATGGTGACGGCAGTAAGAATACATTTGTCATCACCCCAACTCCTGCGGGTGTCGTAAGAGTGGACTAAAGGATTGAAGTGTCACTGACCATTCTTTGATTTGATTGATGACGGGCAGCAGCGTCATCACAGTGGACACATTACTGCAATCGCCCAGCGTGGCGATTATGGGCATTTACCTCCTAATGCGTATAGCATAGGTAATAGGAGAGCCCTACGTCCTGCAGTGGACTATCATAGGCTGATACATGCACAATACATTTCCTAAAGTTAAGGTTTTTAAAATTTCGATACAATTGGTTTCGTTCCAAACGCAGAAGAAATAAAATCTTCGACCCGTAATAAACTTGCGATGTTGATAACAAAATAGTCGACCGGACCAACAGCGCAAGTACGAGCTGCCATCTGGCAGTGGCAGAGAGAAACTTAGTTCCAGCGTCGTGTTCAAAGTTCCCTGTCAGGAACATACGTAGTTACCAGTATACTAGTTATATGTATATATGTATAGCCTATATTTGTTGTGTATATACCTAAACAATTAACAAAGATCTGGCGCACTTAATAGAGGCATCTAGTGACCAGTAGCTGTCAGTGGCGTTCAGAATTGCATGGACGATTTATGAATGAATTCATTCCTAAACTGTCCATGCAATTTTGAACCCGACTGTACCATGAGCTGGAAACCAAGCGTACCAAATCTGTTTGTTAAGACAAGATCTTCGCTTGTTACTCCAACCGCTTGAAGGTACATAAAAATGCACGCAATATATAAATGTATAAAAAATACGCAACTAGTATGGTACCCCCCTCAAGGTGGACTGATGGCCTGGTGAAGGTCGCAGGAGTCCGCTGGATCCGACTGGCACAAGACCGGTCATTGTGGCAATCTTTGGGGGAGGCCTATGTTCAGCAGTGGACGTCTTTCGGCTGATATGATGATGATATATGTATTGATGACACAAACAGTAGAACAGTAAGTACGAACTTTATTGATATGTACGAAGTTTAATTGTTTGCAAAAAAATCCCTAAAATTGACTAGGTATAAGGTCAAATTAAACTTGATAATCAAGCTTGTATTAGAATATCAAAATAGATGTTTGTATTTCACTCGGTAGATAACATTTCTTTTATCAAAATAAATCATAGCTGAAAATATCAGTTATTTTTTTTCAATAAACAATAAAAGCCACTGCTATCGATAGCTTTGTTGAAAAAGACATGTCTAACGAAGATAATACTACACCGTCCATTATCTAAAAATTAAAAAGCTGAAACACTATACGGGCGGGTCACTGAGGGCACGACCACTTAGCCCTGGAGCCTTTGAACTGAAACAACTATATATTATATCGCCTTAATTGCCAACCCAACTGCAATATATCAGATGTCTCGCAATCGTACTGACTCAAACTAAACACTAATCAAACGACATTGTTAAATAAAGGACTAATTAGCACTGTAATCTGATTCGACGTAACTAAGTTACACAAAATATATAGTTACTTAGAAACGTTCGCTTAGAAATGAAAGCTTTAATTAACTCTTAATGGTCGGTAAATGTCTAGAAGATCAACTTTTGGGAATGAAAGGCTAATAAACTTATGTAAAGGGTACATGAAAACACATCTACAATTTAACTTTAAAGGTTACTATTTGAAAAGTATTAAAAATGGAGCGCATTCAAAACATCGGCAGCATCAAATATTTCTCGTTTGCAACAGAATTCGAACGCTACCCTATTTGAAACGCATGGACGCGTTCCTCCATTTCGAAAAAGGAACGAACACCAAGTTTAAACACTCGGCGCAAACCAATGAAGTGGAGTCGATTGCGCTTTCGAGCGGTCACTTGCACTCTTCCCGCTTTGTCCTAATTGCACTCCTCTGTGCGATGTCCTCGCGTAACGAACTTTACAACTGCCATTCTTTTTTCAAAGTATCCAACCTTATTTTTGAAAATGGAACGCTCGCGAACCCTGAGCCAACGAGAAGTTAAATAACAGAGTAATTCAGAGTTTTGTTTGAAGAAAAACGCAAACGGAGAAAAATTAAGCGAGGGCAGAGGGAATATTGAAGTGTTCACCGGCTCGGGAAACAACTCATTACTCATAATTAGCTCTCGTAAACTTCATTCGGCCGTACTTTTTGCAATTACTTTTAATTACAATGAACGTTTCGCAACACTATTTGTAATTCTTTGCCGAAATTACATTATGCATTCGAGAAATGACGGCTCGAGGAGCTGCATCGTTTTAATTCCGTAGACAATGTTTTCATTTGCAGTAACTGAGTTTTGCTGGAAGATACAGACACGGTACAAAATAACTTATCTTAAATAAAATTCTCGGAAATTTTTCTTCGCTTTGATGGAGACAACATTTTAAATTTTGCGAAACGACATCATCTCTTTTACGAGTTATATTTAGTAAGTTTTTTAACTCTGCCCAAAGCTTAACTAATACCCAAAGATTGTCTGGAAGAGATCGCTTTTTAGCGATATTACCGCCTCTTGTACCCTTATATTGGATTTAGCTTAATTACTTTTTTTTGTAATTTTTTACTGGTGGAATAAAGAATTAGATGTTATGATGATAGACTTACTTACTCGAACCTCATCAATCGCATTCCCTTACGAAGAGGGATACCTAATACCTATGCGTTTAGAAGCCTCAATTATTTCTCATCGTCTCGTTCCTATTTGGAATTACTAAAAAGTAAGTAAACAGCTTTTTTATTAAATTGGTTAAAACTGTCTGACCAGTCACATTTGACATTTAGTTCGAAACCGTTAAATTCGCGTTCGAATTTCGTAAATACTCGCACACTGTGACACCACTCTTCAGCGCCCCGCCCCGCGGCTCGAAGGCAATACTTATTGTGACAGCTAATTTCCTGAGGCTCACCGCAGGTTTTTATTGTCTAAGGCCTTACCACGAGCTTACGGCCGCGGCCGCCATATTCGCTAGCATTTTCATAATCATAGGCAGTAAGTAATACGTCATTGTAAACACAAAACTCACGAGAGAGCACAGACCACAGATCACTCGAAGAACACAGGCACGACGATTGGACATTCGACTTAAAATGTAGCTAGTCCTAGCTCATACAGACTGAATGTTTCACTTATTAGATTGAGTGCACAACTGAAATAGTTATAACTATAATTAAACGTGTGGTGAAGGCAGTAAGAATACATTTGTCACCACCCCAACTCCTCCTGCGGGTGTCGTAAGAGTCGACTAAGGGATTGAAGTGTCACTGACTATTATTTGATAAAAGATTGATGATGGGCAGCAGCGTCATCATGGACACATTACTGCGATCGCCAATCCGTTTGCCCAGCGTGGCGATTATGGGCATTTACCTCCTAATGCGTCTATACGCATAGTTAATAGGAGAGGCCTACGTCCAGGAGTGGACTATCGTAGGCTGATGATGATGATGATCCTGATAATTAAACTGTTAAACTCACGTGTATTTAGTCACTACGCGCGACATGTTTCGAGTTTTGCCTAGGTGTGAAATAGCCCACTAGGACACATGCTTCACAAAATGGCACGGTTTCGAGTGAGAAGTGCGTCCGCAGTCAGTATTTTTGCAATATAACTCCATTTTTATTTTATTTTATTGTTAATTAACCAAGCGAGATTGGAGTGAGTATCGTCAAAGTTTAACAATTATACCATAAAAACTCATGGTAAAGCTCGTCTCCATTCTAGTCACGTGGTGCACCCATCTCCATGGAACTATGAATTAAAACGTGCTTAAATTGCCTTTTTCGGTTTTACGACGGCGAAAATGCACTGGGGGAGTAAGTTCATAAAAGTCATTATTGCAAGGAATGCCACCGGCTTATGGTTTTTATTAGATTTTATGGAAACTGCAGTTTGACTGCTGGCTTAGGTTAGGTAATAATATAATTCTTGACGTGTGTAGTAAGTACTCGTTTGTATGTATGCGTGAGTGATTAGCGAATATGTCTTTGTTAATAAAGGAAAATGGTGACATCAAACAAATTTTTATATTGAATTTTCTTGTGTTGGAAAAAGATATCTAAATACTTGCTTTTACAAGTGTAGCATAATATATTCGACTTTCGTGTTATTATTCCACTATTTACAATGATGCCAGCATGATAGTGTATTGTTTTAGGTATATACCTACAGGATCGTACCTAACTATTATTATATAATAAATCATTATATCGTTTAGACACTTCAGACCTACTTGAATTAAAAGCTCTCAGTTATGCTATATGGCTTTATTCAGTATTGACATACGAGGTAGCTAAGATTAAAGACAACAGTTTTGATGCATCATCAAAGACCTCTCCTATTTCCTAAGCGTACGGACGCATTAGGAGGTAAATGCCCATGATCGGCACGCTGGGCAAACATGCTGCTGCCCATCATCAATCTTCAATAAATAAATGGTCCAATGACCCTTCAAATCCCTTAGTCGACTCTTACGACACCCAAAGACAAATGTATTCATCTTACAGCCGTGAATTTTAGTTGTCAACCAACAAGATTCTGATCGAAATATATATTTTTTATGATACAAGTCGTTGTAATTACCCAAACCAGTACGAGCTAGCTACAACTCCAAATGTCAAAAATCAGAATCAAAATTGAGTTAATATTTTCAAATATAGAACGTCGCTTCAGCAAACCGTTAGCGGTTCAGCCAACGTCCAGCACACTGACGTTTGACACAGATAGCCCAATTGCGGGAACACTGTGGTACTATGCAACACTGCAATACAGATAGTACTGCGTATGCAGATGCGGCAAAGGTATTCCGACAATACCGCATTGGATTATATCCGCAATTATTGAAAATGTTTGCGCTTTTAGCGATCGCAGCGTTTTTTACTTATGTAAGACTTATTATAATTATTATTAAAGCTTAATTAATCTTTATACGTTTTTTAATTCGGTACAAACATGTAACACACTACCCCACGACATCTACCACACTACGAGCCACGTTATATAGGTTCAGCGGCCTTACCGCGAACATCAAAGTTCGTAAATTTCGTTGTTTGGTCTCTGTTACTCCAATGACGCCTTCGTTCCCGAAATTTACGAATTTCGGTGTCCGCGGTAGGCCCGTTGCTTAAAAACGAAGGAAAAGTAGATGGAGTTTAGCGAAAAGAAAACAATAATGAGAATGCCGTTTGTCTTTGACAGAAACATATTTTCGTTCGCAGTAGCAGGTTAGTGTTTGCTGGTGGAGCCCTAAACTCTCTAAATGTTATTACTGAAATAACTTTTATTTAGTAGGTATCTAAGTAACTGCCTTCATCCCTTGATCCCTGGCGATCAATACAATCTGGAAAAAGCGTGGACATATTTATTTTCCATATGATTTTATACCAAATGTAGAATTTTATTATAACTAACGTGAGATTTGAACATTTATCGACTTAAATTACGTGAGTAGGTAACCTGTTTCGCTAAATATTTAACTATGACCAAAATTAAATAGCTACGCATACATAGCAAGTTCTGTTATTATATGATCAAGACAAACCTCATTGTAAATAAAACAATGTGCAGCAATATCTGGCAGCTAAATTAATGGTGCTCCTTAGGTGCTTCAGAGCATTCGGCCACACTCGGCAGCGGTCGGCGACCATCGGCCACCACCTAATTGCCACCGGAACGTAACCATCGGCTTCATTAGATTAGCTACCCACGTACTCACCACGAGCACTCTTAGAGAGAAATGGCCGGTATATTTAATAAACCTCGTATCTGCAACATGGAATGGATGGAGAAAACACCCTTATGCAGTGTCAAAGAAAGGCGATATTTCCATGCATTGATTGCTTTAGATACGAGTTTGAGTAAATGTTGCCAGTATTCTCTCTCGCATTTTTATAAAATTAGACGAATACCCGCTTATTTATCTTTAAACTCTTTTGAACACTACGGACTTAGCAAAACCCCGTTATTTATAGTAATGCAAAAGTAATGCAACGCCGCGCTCCAAAAACTAAATAAATAGCGAGCACTATAAATCTTTCTTTCGTTTGAAAAATCGCTGTGTACCGTTACATTTAACCTACGTTGTACGGCAATGTTTCAGGGAAAATCGACTAATCCAACAGTAAAAGTAAATTTTAAGCACGCTCATCAATAACCATTTTGACAGCTAAGCCGCCATTTTTCATTTGGCTTGCAGCTTGGAGAGGCCGAGAATCGCACAGTCAGAGGTCGAACAAAAAGCGCCGGTAAACAGGCGAGAATTCGTTTTAAAACCCATTACATTGAAGGTTTAATTTCACTTTGGAGTCTTTGGAGCGTGTCGAAGCCAGCGGTGTGGTGAGATTTTTCGCCGCTAACACTCGGGGCGCGCGGTAGATCAACTTCCGAGTCATTTATCCGCAAATCGCGTTACTGCAGCTCGCAGATCGCTTTACATCAAATTACATGTCTCGGCTAGCTAGCAGGATTTATTATTGAACCATTCCGCTAGATTGCTCGTAATATTTTAAATGCAGAGCTTTGTTAGCCAGTTCTGGTCACGATTTTGTTTGTGCTACTTTATTGTGCCTTTCTAGGGGGATGTGAAACGAAAGTAGCGTAAATTTCTACAACATGCCTTTGCCTGGTTTGAAAATAGTTATTTATAATACAAATGTGGAAAGTAGGTTTTTTCAGGACGAGTGTCGATGACTAAAACACGAGAGAAACGAGTGAGTGAGGAAAACCAGACTATCTCGGCAGTATAGTTCGTGAAATATAAATTGGTAACTTTCTACCTACATTATAAATAAACATTCAATTTATATTTCTCGAACTATACCAACCAGTAGGTATGCCTAGTACATGTTCAATGTGTCACTATGTCGCTGCGAGACAGATTTTCCATCTTCTCTTTTACTAACTCTTTTTCTTCTTCTTTTACTAACTACAAGTATATGAATAAGAGTTCTATCTCGCGGCGACATAATTGTCACACTAATCCTGTGCTAAGCCTACAGGCCGTGCAGGAAAGTACTATGAAATTTCATTCCTGTACGTGTGCGGAAAGGATCACTTTCTGTGCATAAGTATACCCTTAAAAAGGGCACTTTCTGAGCATATGTGCAAAAAGCTATTTTTCTTAAGGAATTCATTTCAGATGGTTGTGACTGTTGTGAGAGAAGATCACTGTTTTTCAAGCTAAGTCAAAGTAAAAATGTTAAAGTATTAGGTAGTCGCTAAAAACGTATCTAAAGCGAACTTTAGCTTTCATTATGAATTTATGTTTTGTTCATAAACTTAAAATAGGACGATTTGCCTCTTGACGATCTCTCTAAAATAATGTTATTAACTATAAAAACTGCTATTTTTATAACCACTTCAGTAGCAGTAGCTATAATCCGTGGGAAACTCCTTATTGCTTTTTTGATAGACACGGTCATTTGTGATAATATTAGAGCACACGAAGTGCCAAAAATATGTAAACATGACGGTATTACCACTAAAGCTAAGGACAGCAATTACGAGTATTATGAAAGGAAATTGAATAAATAAAGCTTCACGTCAGCCTCCGTAGTCTAGTTGGTAGTGACCCTGCCTACGAAGCTGGAGGTTTTAGGTTCGAATTCCAACGAGGGCATTATTTGTGTATTTATTTATCACAAATATTTGTTCCTTGATCATGGCTGTCTATGGATTTAAGTATCTATATGTATCTATTATTATAGGTATATATCGTCGCCTGGTACCCACATCACAAGCCCTAATTGAGCTTACCGTGGGACTAGGTCGATTTGTGTAAGATGTCCCATGATACTTATTTATTTTATTTATTTATATGTATCTATCTATTATACATATCGTCGTTTGGTACCCGTATCACAAGCCTTGATGTTGCCGTGGTTGATTTGTGTAAGATGTCCCAAAATATTTATTTATTAGAGAGATGTAAGGGAATAACTTGGTTGTCTTCAACATAACACTAAGCTACCTTCCTTTTCACATTATGAAATAATTAAATTAATCATAATTATGATCGCATGATGACAAATGAGGTAATATCACCCTAGGGCTCAACCCTTTGTTTGCTATCTGGCCATATACTTGCCCGTACTTAAAACTAATGAATTAGAGTTATTAGAGGGTAAAACTGTTAGGTGATAACATTATTACCCTATTTTGTAAGTAATTGGAGTATTTTACATATGAAAGTGATGATACTTTGCACTTAACTGGTATTAAACGATATTTTCTATTTAAGAGCGATACGATTACCGTGAAGGTCAGTTTACACTAAACGAACATTCGCTCATTCTATCCCCCACTCTACGGAATCAACGAATTCGGACGAATTATATTTTGTGTAACCACATTGCAAGCAGAGCAGATGGTCGATGGGGTCGAAAAGTGCTCGAGTGGAGACCACGGCTAGGCAAACGCAGCGTAGGACGTCCACCCACAAGATGGACAGACGACCTTATGAAGGTCGCCGGGACACACTGGATGCAGGTCGCATCTAACCGGTACATGTGGAGGTCCAGAGGGGATGCCTATGTTCAGCAGTGGACGTCTTATGGCTGAGATGATAATGATGATGACATTTTGTGTATTGAATGAATTTCGTAGAGTGGGGATAGAATGAGCATTCGCTCGTTTGACGTACGACGTTTAAAGGTGCGTTCAAACTAAAAGAGCATTCGCTGTTCTAACCTCCCACTCTACGAAATTCGATCGGTACACAAAACGTGACTGGTTGATTTCGTAGAACGGGCGCTAGAACAGCGAATGCTCTTTTGGTTTAAACGCACCTTCAGTATAACTATCGGAACGACCACGGCACTCAAAGATATGCAATAGATGCCTGCTCAGATATTTATGAGCACCCCGGCCCGATGTATCAATATCTGATAGCGATGTGTTTTGTTTGCTGCTTGTAAGTCGTCGTTAGTCGTGTGGCGACGGCAGTAGAATACATTTGTCACCATCCCAACTCCTCCTGCGGGTGTCGTAAGTCTCGTAAGAGTCGACTAAGGGATTGAAGTGTCACTGACCAGTATTTGATAAAAGATTGATGATGGGCAGCAGCGTCATCATAGCGGGCACATCACTGAGATCGCCAATCCGCTTGCCCAGCGTGGCGATTATGGGCATTTACCTCCTTATGCGTCTATACGCATAGTTAATAGGAGAGGCCTACGTCGTCGTGCACTGTCATAGGCTGATGAAATGAAGTCGTCACACTGCATTAAATGCCAAACATTTTCTAGGGGTACAAATAAACTTACATACATTGAACCCTCATACATGAACAATAAGTACTCGTATTACAATCCTCTTTTGAGCAGTCGTGAAAAAAGCCATTTTTCACGGAGTCATAGATAGTTTATTACATTTGCAACAATCCCTATACACTAAAAGCCCGTTTTGAATCATACTAATAATGCAAAGGACCATTGTTAGCTTTAAACTTATATACAAAAGTCTGACTATTCTGCATGCGTCGCAATTTATACGTTTAAACTGGCCCATTAGTGACTTGTTTGCCGAAAATTCACAAAGACAAATCGAGTTACGAGCGCCAAGCAGCGTTTATTTTGCTACTGTTTCGCATATCGCAAATTAAATAACGTGACGCCAGTGCCAAAACTCAAGCTTTAAATTAAAAAAAATCAACTGCGGATTTACATTCATCTCGCTTATACTTATGAGGTTAAATTAAAGAGCAAGCGAGCACGCCCTACGAATGACATTTTCAATGTCAGTTCGAAACGTCATAACATACGTATTCGGAATAAGCTCATTTCGTGCCGCTTAAACGTTGGCTGCATTTAAACGTTGGAATTTTAAAATAAGAACTATTCACGATGTTCCTAATTCGAATGGCAGCACTGACAGTTAACGGGGGAAATTGAGCGTGAGCGTTCAGAAATTAAATGAATAAAATTGAAATTTTAAAATTATAACATATATTATTTTGTATCGTTGGTAGCAATACGAAAATTTTAAATAATAATTTACACTATGTTAAAATATTTACATAACAATTTTATTGTTTTAGTTATTTGTGTACTCTGTCCTAACCCGATACAGTAGGTATATTATTTTAATTGAAAATACAACGCAGATAAAACAATGATAAACCGAAACGTATTTTACAAACACATATTAATTCTCTAAAAATTACTGGCTGAATGTAGCAAGCGCCACTAACATTTTTATTAAAAAAATAAACTAGCAAGACAATCGCCGGGCGGGGCCCTATTCTAGTGGCGTGCGTTATTATATCGCCGGCAACGCACGCGAGCCTCCGTGACGCTCTAATTGCCGGGCTCGGCTGAAGCAGCTTATTACAGGGTGTTCTCGAGCCAAGGATCATTGTTTTTAAGGATCCTGGTAAACTTTAGCAGCATTTTTAGAGTAGGTTTCGTTAGCGCTGGGTTAATGAGACACAGTGAAAATGTTGTTGATTGTAATGTGAATGAGACACGTTTATGTTCCTGCATAACAAAAGTACAAATAAATCATAACAGATGACAATAAAAAAATGGTAGCAACAGATGATCTCATCTCTATTCTCTTCCAGACTAACTTGGAGATAGCTTTAGTAATTCATTTTCAATAGTAGTAAATTATTATTCACTAATTATTAATTCATGCCAAAATTGAAAAAGCGCAGATAAAGTATATTAATGACATTCGAAATTCATAGGTATAGTAAACGTAGTTGACCCAGCAAAAGGCGTAATTAACAATTTTTAACAACGTCCCACTAATAAGGCCGCATAACAACAAGTTATGCCACCAAAATAATTAGTTCACAAACTACCATAACTTTCCGCATAAACCCAACCTACATTGATATACTGCACCGACATCCCTACAATTACATGTTAGTCGGAATTTTGGGGTAGATTTATCACGCGACTCACATTCCGGAAAGATTGCTATCGATTCCAGAATGCCCCCCTCATTGTTAAGGAACGCGTGTGACAAACAAAATGGCCGCTCACACAGGGTTACCAAAAACTAATATCCAAAATTGTAGTAAAATTTTTACACACTTCTATATTTCATAAATCATAACTCAAGAAGCATATAAAAACATGCTTTAATATGCATAATTTCAGAACTATTAATCTTCCTTTCGAGTTTTAATCTCAAAAAGCTGAAATTACGTACGCACAAAAATTGTGTAACAACATTCCTGACATATTCCTCATATTCTGGCCGGAGGCTTGACAAATGACCAAAACCCTGGCGTCTGGTAACCCTACTCATGCTCGTTCAAATCGTTTATTTGCGAGTCCAGAACACAATACCACACTTACGTATCTAAACCACGTTATTGTGCTAGAAACTAGATTCCCCGTCAACAACTTTCATCAAAATACTCGCGGAGAAAGATTTGTCTGGCTTATTTATTGGTCGTCCCCAGAGATCCCGCGAAGAATTGTGCCTTCCGCTTCAATATTTATATAACCTCACTTTCTGTTGACACCGACAATTAAGCCTATCAGAAAACATTTTAATTTACAAACCAATCATTTACGTCAACAATAAAACTCGTGTTGAAGTCACGCGACCAAATGACAAATGAACGGAATTCAATTTAGTTTTTTCTCTCCATTTAATTATTGAGGCCGGTAACGCTATCATAACAAACCTCTACGCTCGCGTGCCGCGTCCGTCACTTATTCTTTTTTATTTTTCTTTTTTTATAAACAGAACGCTCCTAGTCGCCAGGTCTATTCCATTCAGCCACGCATGGAGCTACTTTTATAAATGTTCTGGTTTCACTAGTTTAGATACTATCACGCTGTTTGTTTTTCGTCAACCAACGGGCTTTGCTTTTTGGTGTGGTTTTTCGAATTTACCTTTTAGGTCTGCAGTCAAACTGAAAACCTTTCAATGAACGAATTCCGATTTTATCTGCGCTTGGACTTTGTAGCTGGGCCTGTAAAACCATTCTAGTCATTCAGGTTCTAAATGAAAGCGTTATTGCGTGTTGTAGGCAATCGATTTGTATTAATCTTCTAAATTGACTACGAAAAAAAGCCAGTATATTTTATTCGTTTGCTACAGTAATATAAATTACCCTCATTGCCGTTGGTCAAATCAATTACGTCGATAAAGAATTGCGCAACAATTGCTCTAGAAAAATAAATTGACATCAATTTGTAGCTTATTGACATTCTCATCAACACGATCAATCTATGCAGAATTCATCAAAGAGTATCCTTTAAAATACTAATAATGTATCTATTTATTATACATATCGTCTCTTCTCTTGTCGTCGTACCCACATCACAAGCCTTAATAAAGCTAACCGTGGGACTAAGTCGATTTGTGTAAGATGTCAAAAGATATTTATTATCATTTATTTATTTATAAATAGAAGTATCGAATTCATTAATGGTCTTTACTTCGAGAGGTATTGGTCCATCGGATAACGTCTTTCGGCCTAGATGATGATAAGTATTATAACTCAGGAGCCGTTGATTCAAAACTATGTAGGTATCTATAGTTACTTATTCATAGGTAACTATAATAACTATGGAGAAAGAAAACCTATTTTTATATTTTAAGGGTGCTTCTCCACTGACGCGAAGCGGAGCTGTGGGAGCTCGGCCAATGAAACCGCATCACAGTGTTTCGAATTTTGAATTAAAAGAATGTAATTGGTCAATTTTGCACAGCTCCGCTCCGCTCCGTGTCAGTGGAGCCGCACCCTAACTATCTGAAGCTCCATTCGCACGATCTATGTATAGCGAACGAACACTGATTTGTATGGATTTAACCAGTTGTTTAAGTCCACCTATCTTCGACAGTCTATTCTTTTAACCTCTTATTAGTGCTATCTCGAGATCGTGGCAATCGGGCTAAGAAAATTATAATTTTCAAAATAACCTTTACTTTATGAAGTGAAACATATTATTCCGAACCTGTTCGTCACCAACCAACCAAGCAACTATACCATCTACCAACTTTGCAGATAAAACGCATTTGAAATGCAAACCCGACGTCCAAACCGTAGCTCAGTTAACCGACCTTTCGTGACTCTTATTACAAAACGCTTAAAGTCTACGATTGGTCAGTGAACTCTGTTAGCGATGGTATGGATTACATATAAATTGGCGCGGAATAGCCATAAAGTATTGGCAGTTCGATAAAACATCGGGCGCTCTTGATCATCAATCTCTATGTGATACGTGCTAAATGGTTTGGATAAAAATACGGCATGGTGTTAGTTTGGGCATAGAAAAATAATAGATCATAGAATGTTTCACTCAACTAACTCATTCCATCAGTCAGTAACACAGAGTTCAAATTCGCATAGCATCAGTCAATAGATAATAGTACTGATTCCAGAATAAGTGTAACCGATGTCTTACGAAAGTGGCGAACAAGATGCATACAATAGTACCTACATTACGACACAAGTGCGAAAAACATGAAATTCGAAACGATTGGCGATGTTTTAAAACACGACCGATCTCGCACCAATAAAAAACGTCGTCGTACGAGACACGTGCAAAAACGAAATTCGTAACTTCGTAATTTCGTTTTTGCACGTGTCTCGTACGACGACGTTTTTTAGTGCAGATGGCCCTCCGAAGTTTTGAACCTGACGTAAAATTACACTATGGCACTATAATGTCTATAATGGCACTCTAGAGCCTAAAAAGGGCTGTACTCTGTACTAAAATAGTACATTTCCTAACTAGTACAGAAAACCTTTTTTTCGGCGAGAGTGAAAGTTGTAGCCCGAGTGAACCGAGGGCGACAATCACCCGAGTTTTTGCACGTGTATGTGTGATTTTTTTCATAACAAGTCCGTTAAAATAGAGAAATCACCGTGCGCGAAGCGTGCGCAAAGTTCCTTTTTGCGCACTAGTTAGGAAAAATAAGTTATAGACGAGACGCTTTCATTTACAGCCATGGAATCGGTACAGTAGCCTTACCATGAGCTGCCGCAGTTATTGACGCGAATTTACTTACTATCCGGCTCGCTCGCACTCGCACCAATAAGCGAGTAAGAGCGGGATGGATATAAAGTAAGTCCGAGTTAAGGCCACAGGTCATGACACACTGCTAGCCTATACCTCGCGATAATTACCGCGTTTTTATCGCTCCCCGGATTTATTGCACTCGCACAAACTGTTCCCGGGGCGACTGTTTATCGCGCCTCCACATCCGTCTAACGGTCGCGTTCGCTATTCAAATTAAATGACGATAAACTTTTGAATGGGAATCAAACAGTGTGCTAACCATGAGATTCCGCGGCGTTATTTACGCGTGTAAGTTTACTTGCCGTGTGGTGACGGCAGTAAGAATACATTTGTCACCACCCCAACTCCTCCTGCGGGTGTCGTAAGATTCGATTGGGGGCTGGGCAAGCGGATTGGCGATCGCATTAATGTGTCCACTATGATGACGCTGCTGCCCATCATCAATCTTTTATCAAATAGTGGTCAGTGACACTTCAATCCCTTAGTCGACTCTTACGGCACCCGCAGGAGGAATTGGGGTAGTGACAAATGTATTCTTACTGCCGTCACCACACGGCTAATTCCATTCCTTATACACGACTAAATAAAAATAGAAATAGTCAGAATATAAGTCTACGTTAAACTTACGGTGGCAGTTTTTGATAAGCACGCAAATCAAAATCGTTTCTTAAAAAAACAATTTACATAATTTAAGTTTATAATAGAAAATTAAACACAGTATTCAAATAATTTGCCTTAATCGAGTTAAAACATGTCTTCACCCCACCTAACCGCTGGGCCAAGACGGGTAATAATAAGGTACGCGTATAATTCAATTATATTTCATTTAAAATTACATTAAAATTCTAATGGCGTCTTACAAACGACTAGGAGTAGAATAAGGAGTTATAAAAGGATGTTTCTTCTACCAGAAGCCATACATTTAACTGTAGAAGTCACCAATTTTCGTTAAGGTGCATGCAGACCAAAAGAGCATTCGCTGTTGTATCCCCCTACACTACGAAATGCGATCGTTACACGAAACGTGATTCGTTGATTTCGTAGAGTGGAGGATAGAATAGCGAATGCTCTTTTGGTCTGTATGCACCTTTATATGTATCTATACGTATATTCACATTTGGACTTGAGCTTTAGAGGTGATCATCCTTTACACATGCTCGTAAAGAATGATCACCTAAATATATACAAATAAAGCAAAAGAATCGGACAGCTACACTTACCTACGTTTATTAATTTTCCTGATGATTTAGGTTTAAGTTCTTTGAAAATACGTGTGAAAATCGTGAAAGTTTGAATCAATATAAAAATAAGTCGCAAGTCTTGGTACTAGGCATTTATCAGACGTTGATTTCACTATTAAGTATGAAAACTCCCATTACGAAAAATTATACAAGTAAAACTATTTAAATTCTACAATGTAGGTGCATAATTACATAATAAATATTTCATCTCTGAATCCAAAACAACCAAGGGCCTATTTCTCGAGAGCAAACTTGTAATACAAGCGGAAGTCCTTATCTAATTAACAGTGTTAAAAAGAGACTTTCATTTGTATTACAAGTTACAAGCTTTCGAGAAACGGGCCCCAGGGGTGTCTCCATGTTATGTTACCCTTCTTTACTTATGTACGCAACCCTATTAGCGCTGTTATGGTGATACCATCCCATGACGACATTATCTTGTCGCGTAAGCCCTCTAATATACAATATCATGTCATATCGCAAACCTTAATGTACCGGGACACCTCTACATATACTTAGGTATTCCTTGTAGGGCTTCCAAATATTCGAAAGTTTAAGATATTCGAATATTCGGTTTTTCATTAGAATAGTCTTAGGAATAACATTTTTTTTTAATGTCGGTAAAATTCCTCTGATTTGCATATTTACGCTAAGTATTTAAACAAGACATGTAGTAATCAACAAAGATAAGTAGAAATTGTCATGTTGCAGATGTATCCTAACTGTCTGCTTGGTTCTATTTGAGAAACTTTGTTTTACTATATGTTTCATAAAAATTCGTAAAAAGTGACAAAATAGTCTTCTAATAAAATTATGCAATAAAATGGATAAAGAACTCGATTTTAAACATAATATTTTCTTCGGTTACCGCGAGGATTACTCATGAAATAAAACTATGAAAACGGAAAAACTCGCGTATATTAACTAATTATTGCTATGACATGTCTAGATTGTATTTTTTTGCATTAAAAACATTTTTATATTTGAATACGTCAGGCCGTATTATTCGAATACTAAAATGGACCAGATATACAAACTTTCGAATATTCGAATTGGAAGCCCTAACTCCTTGCACAAAAGAGCGTACTTCCATGGAAAAATCTTGATACTGCCATCGTTTTAATACGAAATATAAGAACGTAGAATTAATACCGCATTATAAAACTGTAAGGGATAATAAAAAGCTTAATTCCACGTCAGATGCGGCGCATTTCGTAAAAATGAGCTTTTAATGACTGCACACACTCGACGATCGTTTTTCTATTAAGTGTAATTTCGACATGTCGGAACGTGGCGTAAAAAATGAACCGTTTCTTTGGCTTGAAGTTACATTTGCATCCGCTGTCGTTAACTTTGTACTGCTGCTATTATAAATGAGGAAAGCAATGTTGCGTATGATATGTATGATTGTGGATTGATTGAGCTATCAACTTAAGAAATAAAAAATAAATAAAAGAAATTCGGTGCTCGGAGTGAGACTAGTGCTTTATGCATTAGGATCTGAATTCCTATGCCATCGACCTTGGCTTAGAAGGAAATAGCTGTAAAAAGGTCATTTTGGTACTCTACGCTCTTTATCAGCGTCATAAAAAAAAAATTAAGAAAACCACCTGACCAACTTAGACGTCAAAAGATAGCTACCTGAAGAGACACCGAAGTCCTCCTACGCATACACATAATAAAGCAGCTGGTCAAATGTGGCTCTATTTGCAAAAGGGTATTCATAACCAATTTCGGTCAAGCATATCAAGGCTCGCAATAGACAAAATCCATAAGATTTATTTCAGGTCACTGTCATGGAAAGCGATGAGGACTATAATATGTAGTCTATAAATATAGTCCACTGTACAAAACTTGTTACTTCAACTCGTAAACACGATTGTAGCAATCGTAAACACAGTACATTCCACAAAACTCCGCGATTAAACGCGAGACTGTTTAACGTAGTCCATCCGATCGCGTGCCAAGCATAAACTAAAACACGACTCCCAAACGAACGTCTCCACAGCGGAAACGGACAGTGCATTTGCCCGCGAATTTCGCGAAGTTATTTGGCTAGCTCGCTCGGTCACTCATTGTTCCACCCCTACAGAACCCCGTTTCGTTTCAAGCCCCATAAAGAATCCTTTATTACCTCCTAGTCCTAAGACTAGACAAAAGCGTATAAACACGCTGTTTCACACTCGCATAATTCAAAACCTCGAGTGGCTTTTACTGTTTTTGTTGTTAGTCTATTTTAATATTAAACCACGTTGCGGAAGTGGCGGCCATTTCGCGCGAATCTTGCTGAATTATTCACAAAATGGCGGCGGTCACTTGTGTATCGCCCGGTATAATTAACAGGAGCTCGCAGACCACTTATCCGCTAGATAGAACATAATATACATCAAACTCGCATTGCTATACGGAATTAGGATGTTATATACATACCTAAGGACTGATTTTTCAATTCCCAGTTAACAGTACCTGTCAAATAAATGTTAGCCCTGTCCTTTTTTGACTGATGATTTTAGAAAAGGATGGTGATAATTTTAACTAATAGATAGGTTTATTTGGCGATTGAAAAATCAGCCCTAAGAATAATACTAAGTTACTCAACACCCGAGGTGGGAAATGGGAGGAGTAAGGTTTTTTTTATAAAATAAAAGACTATTATCATACTATTTTTATAAGTAAACAAGCACCTTTGCATCGCAGAATCTTAGAAAACTTTTAATTATGTTTTATCTGTGGCTTAGTCCATGCAGAAACTTGACTGAACGGCGTTGCAAAAACCACTAATCGTTGTTACGCGTAAATTGCTCGTTAAATTCTCCCTACGTGTGTTTTGTCGCAATAAAAAGAGGTGGAATGACATTAGTTTAAAAAGCGAGACAAATTGAGGCTATAAAAGCGAATTAAAACTGAGACATAAGCTTCGCTAAGGTTACTTCAATTTATTCTCATAAAATCCTCTTAAGTTTGATAGCGAGCGCCAGATGTAACTATACCTAAGTCTGGCAAACAAACTTACGTGACCAGATACGATTTTTTTTAATTTCGCGCCTTCCAACACGTAAGTTGTTCTGCCAGATTATAAATCATAAGCGTTTATTACATCTCGTACCTACAACAATAACAGTCGGAACAACTTAATAAGCCCACAACACCCTAATCATCCGTTGACTTTTCAATCAAGCCGCGTCTATCCGGCCAGCTATTAATCAACATTCAGCTATCTGAGTCGATACTCGAGCCGACACTCGATTCGGATCGGCCCGTCTTCCAGCCCGTTCGGTTCAATCAACGCTCTTTCTACGGACGGCACGGAATCAATCGATGCCTCGACTCGATATCAGTAATTCGATTAGTGAACGTGTAGGGCTGTAACGTGGCTAACTCGGATAATAAATTAGGGTTGTCTGCTCGTGGTTTTGTTGGGCGTTAGTCTTGTTTGGAGGATGGGGTTTCTTTGTTACCGGCTTGAATTTTGGGTAATAAAATGTAACTGAATAGTAGTTCGGTAAAATGGTAAAGAAATACTTAAATACCTTTTTCTACTCCTGACCTTTTTCTTGCTAGTTACATAGCTACGCACACTATTGTAAAGATATACATAATTACATCTGTCAAAAGTCTATAGTCTATTTCTCAAAAACGCACTCTCAGCCGGTAACGTAATGTTGCAGCATTGTTCGGTAAGAGAAGGCACGCGAGATATATGGGCGTCTCTCGCTGCCAGACGTCGTCACTTTCCGAACAGACTCAAAAACGTACTGCGTGCTACCACAGACTGCCACATCACACCTATGATAGATGCCATATTGAATTTGTTCCGATCTTCGAATTTTTACACTGCTACCAACATTAGTACCAGATTATTTATTACAATAATTATAAATTAAAATGAAGTTAAAATCTAATTTTAAAAGAAAGGTTTTGTTTTTAAATTATTAATGTGATATAATATAATGTTGTACCAATTTTATTACAAATTTCATATAAAATTATTTTTACCTCTGGCAACTGAGCGCGGTTTTAAAAGCAAACTTATCCATAGACAATAACAGCTGCATTAAAAAAAAACCTTCCCGCTTTCAGCTAGCAGTTGAAAGTACTACCACGAACCTCGAAATTGAGTTTCGATCATTTATCTCTGTCACTTCAACAAGTTTATTATTAGAGTGACAGAAACGGATGCTCGAGTTTTGCGAATTTCGAAGTTCGAGGACGGCCCCCAGTTCTGTATAGGTTTCATTTGAGTCGATTCGCATAGTTTGTGCAAATGTGCAGTGCCTAAAAATGTGATTTGTTTCATTATAATTATCATTAATTTCTAATGTTCTGCCTGCTCCTTTTGGGAGTGCAGTTATGTATGAGCTAACAATATTATTTTAGTTTGTTTGTAATACATACTAGGTGTTTATTGGTGACAACTGGAATAGATGTGTGGCTCTCAGTGTTGTATGATATTTTATTAGTTCTGTGTATGCTAAGATTAGACGTGTGCGCCGATGTCAAAATGGTCGGCGGCGGCGTTTGCCAAAAAGTCGGCGGCGGCGGCGTGATTTCGGCGTGAAATCGGCGTGAAGGTCACGTGAATATAAAAGCGGAATCGATCGTATTCTTTGTTATAATTGAGATAAATACAATATAAATGTTCTATAAACACCACTTCTCATTTTCTCTTCCCATCATGTTCTAAAGCTAGTCCACGAAATAAAGTAGCCATCGTAAAATCAGTCTCCCCTGTTACACAATAGTCCCATATAGTTCTAACAGCCATGGAACCGAAAATTGATTCTTCTGTTTTATGTTTAGCAATTCAATGTCCAAAAGCATTCGCTAGAAAGTCGTCAAAATCAAAAGAACTTCAGATAATGCTTAATGCAGAAGTTCACGCCCAAATAAGTGCGTTTTTCTACACAGATTTCAACAATGTTAGACTTGAAATAGTTAATTAGAATTCACATGTTATTATAGTATCGATATTGTAATTTAGTTAAGACCCATTGGGAAACTAAATACAATAAGAAGAAACACTGCTAAAATTCAGAAGTTTAAATAAAAGTCCATAGGTAAAATTCATATAAATATTAAACAGCGTCCGAGAATAAAGGCAAAGAGCTCTTTCTTCTTTCTAATAATATCCATGCAAAGGTATGGTCTCATTAAAAAAAAATAATTATACGCAATGTCTACTTTATTTCGTGGACAAGCCTTAACATAATATGTATTTCCAACAATAACTGGGCTTGGACTGACTCTATTCATCTTCGTTATATGATGATAATAATGATACGTATCATCTGCCGATGGACATTAGGTCCCTAAATGCCATAAGGATAAATAGTGCGCAGCCCACATCCAATAGATTCCACCTATCTTTACCAGGTCATCGGACCATCATATTGGGAGCTTTCCTGTACTTCGCGACAAGTTTATGCTTGCCTTTAAGAAATCGCTTGCCCAACGGTAATTTTGCGAGCAATATGTCCAGCTCACTGCCACTTCAGGCCACACATTTTTTGAGCTACGTTGGTGCTTTCAGTTATTCGACGGTTCTCAAACATTCCTATTTCAATCTCGTAGGGAACTCCTCTTTCCATCAATGAAATAGCTCATTGAGTGATCGTTTTACTAAGCCCATATTTACGTACTACGTTTTAGAGCCGTAAGTAACACTTGGTCGAAGAATTTCGTTTTGAAATATACTGCGGGATATTGAATGAGAAGATATTGTGTTGTCCGGCACTACTTTACTATTGACCTTTTTCTCAAAGTTAGATCCACCTAACTGGACTAGCTGTCTGACTTTGAACTTAGATTTTGACTGGCGTTTGTATCACAAATTCTAGATATTTCATATGGTCTTCGTTGACCTACGTTGTATCTTAAGCCCAACGCATTCAGGGGCTCTACAGACATCACTGAGTGCTCAAGTTGTCCAAGGTTTCAGCCATAATTATATTGATATATTCACTATTGATGCTGATGACGAAGCCCTTTCCAGACCAAAATCTTGAAGACATCTCCTTAAGCAACCAAAAACAGTTTTGACATACTGCAAATTGGGTACTCCTCGCTGCAATGATATGGGTTTCGAATATCGGTCTTGGAGACGAACTGAACGCTACAATATAAGTAGCGGTAGTCTACTTGGCTTACTTGTTCGACTGTTTGTTGGTTACTTGTTCTTTGGACACATAGCCCACAAACTTGGAATGGAAGACCTACAAAAACTTATTGTCTCAGGAAAGTTTAAAAGGAAAAGACCGAGCCCCATGCACTGGACAGATCGGATCCGTACCACACTCAACATTCAGGTTGCTGAAGCGGTCCACGCTGCCAAAGATCGGGGCCGTTGGCGGAAGACCGTTAAAGAGAAATTGATGACTTGATAATCACGACCCCCGGCATTTTGGTATCGGCGCAAGAAGGAAAAGTCTACTTGGTACCGCTGGAAATAGTGTATCGTATTGATCGATTCAAATGCATCATAGGCCACGAAGGTTAACCAGAGGGGCAAGTTAATACCTCTCGGTCTTCTGTATAACCTGACGTTGCTTGTGCAAAAACCAAAACCAACTTGTTCGGGAGGCTGGATATCGTCGAACCTAAGTATGTACTTACGTGTAATGAGTGACAATAAATAAACTCGATAGGCTGATATTTTAATTCCTGTTTAAGAGCATTATGTAAATACATAAAGCAAATACGAAGCTTAGTATTTAGTAATTAACCCATAAGAAATAAGTCTGTTATTCAGTCAAGGCCACGCCGATTTCACGCCGACCATTAGTCGGCGGCGGCGGCGTGGCGAAAAAGGTCGGCGGCGGCGTGACGCCGGCGCGGCGCACACGTCTAGCTAAGATGTCACTAAGTCGTAGAAAGAGTATAGTATGCAACGTTGTATTATTAGTTCAAAAAATGCTCGCGACGTCTTCAATCAACTCACGCCGCTTGCATTTTTTGACCCCTTATAATACCACTATTGCATAAAATACCATAACGAGGCTTAAAATATATAGGTATATTTTATTATTTTTAAAAATTACTCTGATAACTAAGTTACTCAATAACTCAAAATCAGTCGAATCGTCGAGTCAATCAGGTCGAATTTTCGTTTCTATCTATAATCAATCTCCAACAAAGTATTTATTTATAAATCATCATAATAGTCAGAGATTGCAAAATACATAAATAACCATGGCATACAAGCATTGATCGATCATTTAACGAAGTTGCAAGTTTTTTTATTTATTTCAGCCATTACAGCAAGACAATACTTTATGATAAGCTTAAGAAGATACTACAAGTATCAGCCAGATTTAAAATCATGTTTTAGAAATAGCACAAGAACAATGGTAAGACTTTTCTAATTCTAAATAAAACCACGATTTACATCCAGTAGAAGTACGGCTTACTAAGAATAAAACTATTTATTCTGTACTGAACTTATATACAAGTAAATACAACGTTTATTTTCAGAAATGAAAATATACCAAGGTTCCTTAAAATAGCTTAGCTATCACGTTGCCATGTAGATAAAGCCGGTTCAAGGGAACAAGGAAAATAAAACGTTTTTGCAGAACACATGCTGCTGAAAGAGAGCGGAATTCCTTTATAAAACATGGGCATTCATATGTAATGTTCGTTGATCAAATATGCCGAAATAGAGAGGAAATTGGGCTGTGGAACGATGATATTGAGATTCTATGCTAGTAATTATTTTAAGTATGTGTTTAATATTACTACCACAATCCGAATACATTTCGCTTGGGTAGCTTTGATTTTTCATGGGCTCGGCATTTGTTATTAGCAGAGATCGGACAAATGTGCGTCATTGTTCACGATAATGTGGACATGACTCCAAACTTGATTAAAAAATTAATCATTTTAGTAAATTACCTATTTGACACTTGTAACTATGAAAACCTTTGTAAATAGTCACCTAAAAGCTTCGAAATCAAATTTCAAAAAATTATTCGATTAATTATTCAGTTAATCAACTTTGGAGTCATATCCATACTATTGCGAATAATGACGCACATTTGTCCGATCTCTGGTTATTAGCATATTGTATCTGTGTATTTCAGTTTATAAATGTTTTTGGTCTGTATTTAAACGTCTAATATCATTTCCCAACTACGATGAAAGAATCCTCAAATTCGTAAACGAGTATTTGTCTCTGTTACTCTAACGAAAGTGTCATGAGAGTGAAAAATATATCTACACAAAGTAGCCTAATTTTACGTAACTAGAGATCTCCCATTTAAGTGTGATTGGAGAATTTATCACAATGCCTGCAATGCCTTATAGTTATTGTCAGCCTCCGTAGCCTAGTTGGTAGTGACTCTGCCTACGAAGCTGGAGGTTCCGGGTTCGAATCCCGGCAAGGGCATTATTTGTGTAATTATTTATAACAAATATTTGTTCCTTGGTCATGGCTGTCTATCTATTTAAGTATCTATCTATATGTATCGTCGCCTAGTACCCACATCAGAAGCCTTAATTGAGCTTACCGTGGGACTAGGTCGATTTGTGTAACATGTCCCAAGATATTTATTATTTATTTGTTGTATTGTATTTTCTGCAACTCGACATCAAACATGCCTATTTTTCGTGGCCCCCATCACTGGCGCAATACTTGTTGAGAACGTCACATCACGACGTCATTTCTTCGCAGATGTATGCAGGGTTTCTCACGATGTTTTCCTTCACCGTGAAGCACTTGTGGATATCAAATATGCCTTGATTATCATACCAATTTAATCTCATTTATAAAACAGTTATATTATAAAAGCGCTTTAAGCTTTTAGTAATAAATATTATGTAGTTAGTATGACTATGGTGACATTTAGTAATGAGTCTTTTTAACACCGTTTTATCACAGGAACTGTGTCACTGCGCCGTTATACGTTGAATCATCTTCATTCTGAGATTCTTTCACACGCCTCGATATGAATACTTTAAACTCACCCATTAATAACATTATCTTAATTATGCAATAGCTGTTACAAACATAAGCTGTGACAGTTATGCTTATTTATTTTATGTACGTCCATCAAAGCTCTATCAGCAAATTATTCGTTTGTCCTTATCTGTTAAACTAAGATTTGCGTGTGGTAGAAAGGAATAAAATTATAAATGAAAATGTACGCCGTTTTTCGTATGTTTTAACGAATAAATTATTATTGACTTTGAATAGATATTATTAAATTGATATGTACCTGTACGTATAAATATGCACGATTACATTTTGATTGGGTTGAAGAATGGAGAAATTGGTATTTCCTAAGTTCAGCATTACTAAATTTCAGTTTAATTTTTTCTTTGAAAACTTATGTAACGTTCATTCACACTGAAACACAATCAAAATTCATTTAATGTGCTATTGGACAATTTAATCGTAATTTTATTTGATTTCGTAATACCTGATATATATCTATTAATATCCAATTTACAATCGAGAAATGTTATATATGATTGATTATTTTTAAAGATAAGTCATTTATTTTTTAACACTACGCTTTGTAATTAAAGGTGATTTTAGACAATAAAAAGAAGTGTTAACAAGTTTAATATGTAAAGTGCATAATCGGATGCGTCCATAAATCTCTTTTACAAGTTTACACGAGTGTTCTCACGGCACTCATTATACTTCAAGTCAAATAAATCTTTTATACATCCGATAGTATGGGAAACATAAAGATTATATTAAAGTTGAAACGTTTAGCATTTTATAAATTTGTTCTATCGATATAATAATTACCGATTAACAATGCAAATTCGAAGCTGATTTCAATAAAATATT